>CAUYQV010037558.1:0-12864 GCA_963574575.1 Galagoides demidoff
ATGTCATTTTCTCAGTTATAGTTTTAAAACGTTCTGATTCTACTCTTAGAGAGTTTCACTTGTACCCCTGTAAGATAGACCTCAAAAATGGTCCCTCCAATCCCCCTCCCTCCACCCATTCCCCCCTCCCTTTTCCCTCCCCCGAAGTTTTTTGCTTTAAAGCAAGTCACTAAACCCCACAGTAAGTAGGCATGTTAAGGAAGGGATTCCTAACCCGAAATGTACCACTTAGAAGTTGGCTTTTTCCTTAAATTGAG
Organism: Galagoides demidoff; assembly: GCA_963574575.1. Taxonomy (NCBI): domain Eukaryota; kingdom Metazoa; phylum Chordata; class Mammalia; order Primates; family Galagidae; genus Galagoides; species Galagoides demidoff. The sequence continues at coordinate 258 of CAUYQV010037558.1, forward strand.
GCTCAGCTAAATTAACAGAACGTTTTTGAATTCCATACCTTAAGAATTGTGGAGATTTTCATATACCTGAATACAAATGATATACTTTAAGAAATGAGCACTAGGGCAGTGCCCATAGCTCAGTGGGTAGGACGTTGGCCACATACACCCAGGCTGGCAGGTTTGAGCTCAGGCTGGGCCAGCTAAAAGAAACAATGACTACTGCAACAGAAAAATAGCTGGGCTTTGTGGCAGGCACCTGTAGTCCCAGCTACTTGGGAGGCTGAGGCAAGAGAATAGCTTAAGCCCAAGAGTTTGAGGTTGTGAGCTGTGACACCAGGGCACTCTGCTGAGGGCAACATAGTGAGGCTCTGTCTCAAAAAAAGAAAAATCAGCCCTATTTTATTGCAGGTGACCACTATAAACTAGTATGACAGTCACAGAAATGATTGTGTGCCTAGTATTCATTGCAGCAAAAAGAAAGCAGGTCGAGGTATATTTACCCCTGGCTCTGCTCACCTGGACCAGCGTATCTACTCATACATTGCAGCTTAGCAATTCCTAGTTCATCCACAGGAGTGTGTTTATTTTCATCATGCCAGTAAATCACAGGAAGTTTTTATGAGAAGCGGACAATAATGACAACTCCTAGGGCTCATTTTGGAGAGGGTTTGAGTTTTGAGATCAGCAGCAGCAGAGCACTTCATAAAGCAAGCGAGGAGGAAGGCATTTTGACTAGGGAGTGGATGGTCACCCCACTTATAATCTGATTCTAGATGCTAACATTAGCCATCTGCTCAGGGGGTGGCAGTAACATCAAAAAGTTTGGGTAGTTGGGCAGCACCTAAGGCTCAGTGAGTAGGGTGCTGGCCCCATATACTGAGTGTGGCGGGTTCAAACCCAGCACCAGCCAAACTGCAACAAAAAATAGCTGGGCGTTGTGGCAGGCGTCTATAGTCCCAGCTACTCAGGAGGCTGAGGCAAGAGAATCACCTAAGCCCAAGAGCTGGAGGTTGCTGTGAGCTGCAATGCTACAGCACTCTACTGAGGGTGACAAAGTGAGACTCTGTCTCAAAAAAAAGAAAAGTTTGGGTAGTCAACCACCATTGTCCTGTTATTTTCAAACATAACTTTGGCCCTTTGTTATTAGTTTTTCTATATCTAGAAAATACTAGCCATTTTTTTTTTTTTGAGACAGATCCTCAAGCTGTCCCCCTGGGTAGAGTGCTGTGACATCACAGCTCACAGCAACCTCCAACTCCTGGGCTCAAGTGAGTCTCCTGCCTCAGCCTCCCAAGTAGCCGCCCACCACACACCCGGCTATTTTTTGGTTGCAGCTATCGTTGTTTTGGCGGGCTCCGAGCTGGATTCGAACCTGCCACCTTAGGTGTATGTACCTGGTGCCTTAGCCACTTGAGCCACAGGTGCCGAGCCCTAGCCATTTATTTTTAACAAATAAATTTGAGTGCCTGCTCTGTGTAACATGTCAGAGGATCCAATAATGAGAAAAAAAATTAAACATGATTCTTGAAATAGTTCTATTTGAAATACAAAACCAGCAATCAGTTAGTGAAAAGGGAAATAGGCAATGAAGTGGGATGAGTATTTTTAGTAAGAGGTCGTAGTCTCCATTACTCTCCCTAGGACATGAGATTATCCCCATTACCAGGAGCAGCATGCTGAGAACTTTCCTTCTATAGCTGAGATAATAATACCCAAGGAATTAACTCTACTCCTAGAATTTAAGCCACATCATTGGGTTTAAACATTTTTCCTGTGGTTCAGTAGGCAATGTTAAACCAAGGTCTTTGTTCAAGTTTGCAGGGAGGTAAGAGTTTGGGACAGCAGTAGTACTGAACTGATATAAAAGATTTAATTATATAAACAGCGTGTAATAGGGATATTTCAAAATATATTTAAAGGATGTCACTAAAATCAGAGTTTGTAATGAAGGACTACTTGCTGAATGAGGAGCTTAGGCGATACAGAAGCTGAGGACAAGGGTGGTAATATCAGTATTGCTTTGCGTGTGAGTAAATATGTAAGTGTACTAGGTTTCCCCCATTCATTCTCTCTCTCTTCTAGACAATTGTTTCAGTATGTTTTTCACCTCAAATGTCTTGTGTTTCCCCTTCTGGAATACCAGTTGATCATCTTGATTTCTACTTCTCTGAGAACACAGAGGCAGTAAGAGTAGCACCTTTGGGGTCTCCCGCCACCCATCTGCCCACCCACTCATGTGTCCATACACTTCCGCCTTCTCTTCTGTTTCTGGTGAACCATCTGTCCTCAGAACAAAGGCCATCCCCTCCATTTGCACACTAAATCTCACCCTCTTCTGCCTTCTCAGTGCTGACATTTCAGCAATTCTTCCCTATCTATCATCAGATTTTCTTTCTCGCCTGGATCTTTCCATCAACTCCCAAACATGCTATTATTTTTCCCAACTTAAAAATACACTTTCTTGACTCCTCAGACCTTTCGCTGTAGAGTGAAACTCATTGGAAGGATTATCTATCTGTACTTGCCATCTCCAGTTCCTCTTCTCCACTCTCTTGAGCCCACCTCCTGTTTACCCCCACCACTCCCCTGAGCCCACTCAAGCTAGGATCTCCTGTGGCTCCATAACACGAAGTCCCTTCATTTCCACTCTACATTTTCCTTGCCTGCTCAGCATTTGTCTCAGCTGAGTCTCCCTCCTTTTAGAAACAGTCTTTTTTGGCCCTCAGAACGCTAGTCTCTCTTATTTGTCCTTTTCTTTCTCTGATTCTTCCTATCATCTCTTCATGTTTTCTTCCCTTTTCTGTCTCCTCACATTTCCTCGGTAACCTCATGCAGTCTCATGGCTTCTAATACCATATTTTGTCAACTCCCAAATTCATATCTCCAGCCTAAGCCTTGCCCCTGAACTCTAGACTCATTCAGCACCCTACTTGGCATTTTGACTTGGATACACCCAACTTAACATCGTTTCTACCGCTCCTCCCGAAGCTGCTCTTACAACAGTTACTCTAGTCTTATACCTTCATCTCAGTTCCAACACTGATCTTACAGGTCAAAACCCTGGTGGCATCTTGACATTTCTGTTTCTCTCATCCCTTCACATCTAATCACTCAGAAAATGTTGACTCTAACTCTGGGAGGCTGAGGTGGGTGGATTGCTTGAGTTCACAGGTTCAAGACCAGCCTGAGCAAGTGCAAGACCTCCTCTCTAAAAAATAGAAAATAGGCCTTGTGATGGGTGCGTATAGTCCCAGCTACTTGGGAGGCTGAGACGAGGATCGCTTGAGCCCAAAGGAGTTAGAGGTTGCTGTGAACTGTGACACCACGACACTCTACCAAGGGTCACAAAGTGAGACTGTCTTAGAAAAACAGAAAATGTTGAATCTAATTCCCAAGTATCCCCTGAATATAGGCCAGTTTCACTTGCCTGTGACCTGTGCAGTTGGTTTATAGTTGCATACCAATGGAGGCAGCAGCCAGGGAAGGTTTGCTTTCAAAGTCCCTGACCACCTCCTCACATTGGTTTCCAACTTTCTTTCTTTCTTTTTTTATTTATTTTTGAGACAGAATCACTCAGTCACCCTCAGTAGAGTGCTATGGTATTGTAGCTCATAGCAACCTCAAACTCTTAGGCTCAAATAATCCTCTTGCCTCAGCCTCCCAAGTAGCTGGGACTACAGGTACCTGCCACAATGCCAGCTAATTTTTTAGAGATAGGGTCTCACTCTTGCTCCGGCTGGTTTTGAATTTCTGAGCTCGAGCAATCCACTGGCCTCAGCCTCCCAGAGCGCTGGGATTACAGGTATAAGCCACCGCACTTGTCCCGGTTTGCAACTTTAATGCCCTGCTATTGCTGTCTTGAAATTCTCAATAATTAAAAAAAATTGTTCTGAGTAGGGTAAAATATACATTACATAAAATTTACCATCTTAACCATTTTTAAGTGTACAGTTCAACAGTGTTAGGTACATTCACATTGTTGGGCAACCAGTCCCCAGAGCTTTTCGTCTGGCAAACACTTCTCTGGATTTATCTTTGATTTTCCATCTCCTCACTTACTCCAGTCCAGCCCTGCTGGCTTTTTTGGTGTCCCTTGAACATCTTGTGCTCATGATTCCCTCTGCCTAGGAAGATCTTTCTTCAGATGTCTGCAACATTCTGTTTCTTACCCCCTTTACATCTTTAGGCAAAGAACTCAGTCAATCCTTTTTTCCTTCCTTCCTTTGTTTTCTTTGCTTTTCTTTCCTTTCTCTTTCCTCTCACTATGTCACCCCCAGCAGAGTGCCATGGTGTCATAGCTGACAGCAACCTCAAACTCTTGGGTTCAAGTGACCCCCCTGCCTTAGCCTCCCAAGTAGCTGGGACTCTAGGTGCCTGCCACAATGCCCAAATAGTTTTTTGAAGATGGGGTCTTGCTTTTTGTTCAGGTGGGTCTCGAACTCCTGAACTCAAGCAATCCACACGCCTCAGCCTCCCACAGTGCTAGTGATACCGGAATTTTGTCTTCTCACCTGGCTGGCTCACCAAATCTGATACTGGAGTTTTAGGTTTTTGGTCTCAGTGATTTGAAGAGTAAATCGCCGACCACAGATCAGTGGGAAGACAGAATTTATTTACAGAAAAGAATACAAAAACACTAAAGTTCCCAGTAGGGAGAGAAAACCCAAGTTGGGAGAGAAAAGCTCTCTCTGTTTCTCTCCCCATCTCTCTCTGTCTGAGGGTATATATAGGTGCATTGGTTCCTTCTATATGAGGCCAGGAAATGAATGGACACAGTCTCTTTCACTGAGGCAAGGTGGTGAATGAATGCATTAAAGAATGGACACAGTCTCTTCCGCAAGGTTAAGGAATGGACACAGTCTATTCAGGGAATTGAGGCCTAGGAAACTTACATGAAATTGACCTAGGCATAGAAAACGGGGTTCCATATTCAGTCATAGGTGCAAAGGGAAGGAGACACCAAGGTGTCAGTGTCTCCCTAGCAGTTGTCGGGTCCTTTTGGCTTCTGGAGCTGACTCACCCCACCCTTGCCTATGCTCCAGCCTGCTGGTTCGCCTGCTGGTTCCTCTGCTGGATGCCAGGTACCAACACCGCCAAGGTGGAGGCCGCAGGTCCTCCAGCCCAGCTTGGCTGAGCTGGTGGGGCGCCACCTGTCCTGTATCACTAGGATTACAGGCATTTGCCACCGGGCCCAGCTTGGCTACTTTATTTAAAATTACTACCCATTGGCTTGGAGCCTGTGGCTCAAGTAGCTAAGGCACCAGCCACATACACTTAAGGTGGTGGGTACGAATCCAGCCTGGGCCTGCCAAAAAACAACAATGATGGCTGCAACCAAAAAATAGCCAAGTGTTGTGGCTGGCGCCTGTGGTCCCAGCTACTTGGGAGGCGGAGGCAGGAGACTCGCTTGAGCCCAGGAGTTGGAGGTTACTGTGAGCTGTGATGCCATGGCACTCTAACCAGGGGGATAGCTTGAGGCTCTGTCTCAAAAAAAAAAATTACAGCCCATCACAATGCCAATATTCTCTTTCCCCTGCTTCATCTCCATCATACTTATGGTAATAATATTAACTTACCATTTAACATTTGGTAAGGTTTTTTTGTTTGTTTGTTTGCTTTTGCAGTTTTTGACCCACCTCCAGCATATGGGTCCGGTGCCCTACTCCTTGAGCCACAGGCACCACCCATGGTAAGTTTTTTGTTCTTTTTCTTTTTTTTTGAGACAGAGTCTCACTCTGTTCCTCAGACTAGAATGCCTTAGCTTCAGCTTAGCTCGCAGAAACCTCATGCTCCTGCGCTCAAGTGATTCCCCCTGCTTCAGCCTCCCAAGTAGCTGGGACTATAGGCCACTGGTACCATGCCTGGCTAGTTTTCTATTTTTAGAAAAGACAGGGCTCACTCTTGCTCAGGCTGGTTTCAAACTGCTGAGCTCAAGCAGTCCACCCACCTTGGCCTCCCCAAGTACTGCAATTACAGGTGTGAGCCACCATGCCTGGCCAACATTCGATAAGTTTTATGGTTTATTTTGTTAATTGTCTCATCCCCTGAGAACAGTGGTTCTCAACCTTCTTAATGCCGTGACCCTTTAATACAGTTCCTGTGAGTCGCGATCCACAGGTTGAGAACCGCTGCCCTAGAATGTCTTGTTTACAGCTGTGTCCAGAACACAGAACTCCATCTGCCGTGTGGACACCCAGTAAGTATTTGTTGCTTGAATGGCTGAATGAGATAGTCTTAGCACAATAATTTTCACTATCTGATTGTATTAGAAGTCTGTCAGGATATTAACTGAACTGGAGATAATTTATGAGATATTTAGGAAACTATCAGGGCTACTAAGTTGTCAGGTTTTAGTCAAAGTAAATGTATTAGTCCTGGTCTCCAGAGAAACAGAACTAACAGTATATATAGAGAGAAAGAGATTTGTTATAAGGAATTGGTTCACATGTTTAAAAGGCTGAGAAGACCCAGGAAGAGTCCATGTTGCAGTTGGAGTCCGAAGGTCAGAAAAGACTGGCATCCCAGGTTGAAGGCAGCCAGGCAGCAAAGTTCCCTATCGGTGCCCTGGCAGATCCTCTTCGTCTCTGAAGGCTGAGCTGTTCAGAGAGCAGCTACAGATTTAGCTATTCTGTTTTATTCAGGCCCTCAAGAGATTGAACAAGGCCCACCCACATTAGAGAGTGTGATCTGCTTTACTCAGTCTATTGCTTTGAAAGTTAATTTCATCCAGAAACAACCTCAGAGACCCATTCAGAATGTCTTGGGTGTCATTGACCAAATGGCCAGTCGGCATATAAAATTAACTATCATGGTCAGAATTTAAATTCAGAAAGAAAAAAAGAAAAGATTATAAAGATTGGTATAGTAATATCACTCCATGTCTCCTTAAAACAAGAGAGGCCGCTGTTGTTTTAGATCTTCAGGAGGTGATAAGCTTTTAAGGCCTATACATCTATGGAGGCTCGTGGGGTTTTAAGAAGCAAAACCAAAAACCTCTTTGCTTGAGTTAAATCCCCATTTGTCTTTGCTTCCTGAAACTAACTGGGAGTACACCTTTGCTCCTCTGGCTTACAGATTTGTGTTTGTTTTGTTTTTTGTTGTTACCTTTTCTGAACATGAGGAATGTTTTCCTTGTTTTCTTCATGAAGAACATTTATGAGTAGGATGCTGTTTATTCCAGGTCAGTGGGCAAAGCAATACAAACTTTACCTTTGGCTTTTGCTTACTGTAGCTCTCTGCATTGTTGACCTCTAGAACCGTCCCTGTTTGACGTAGTAAATGGCATTCAAAACTATTTACACACCAGGTAGACAAGATAGATATAAGTGCCGTTGACATTAAATGACCTGCTCCACCAGAGCTGTTACTGTATACACCAGGCCAGAGTGAATGATGAGCTTCCACATCAGTCAAGGACACAGGAGCTCTTGACTTCTGTAATTAAACACACGCAAACAGAGCCGTCCCTCAAGTCCGTATCTGAAGCCGGTGTCTCCCATTTCCATAAATCCCGGCTCACCTGACGCCTCTTGCTTAATTGCCCTTTAAACTGTTTTATGGTTTTGTAGCAGCCTATAAAATGTGATTTCCAAATATGACAGCACTTAAAGGCTGAAGGGGAGAGTTATCTAGAAATCGTAATTGCTCTATCTGTAGCTGCTCTCCTAACAGCTCAGCCTTCAGAGAGGAAGAGGGGCTGCCAGGGCACTGGGCGCCATGGGGCGATACTCAGGACGCAGCTGCCGGTTAGTCCTCATGTGCGTCGTCAGCATCCTCCTTTTTGCGATGGAGCTGGTGATCGCCTACATAGGAAACTCCCTCTCCTTGGCCTCGGACGCATTTGCAGTTCTTTCCCACTTCGTGTCCATGGTCATCGGGTTTTTCGGGGTGAGGGCCAGCAACATAAAGCAGCACAAGAAGAGCACGTACGGCTTTCTGCGGGCGGACGTGCTGGGAGCCTTCGGCAACTCTATTTTTGCCGTGGCGCTGATGTTCAGCATCCTGGTGGAAGCCATCAAAAGGTATATTAATCCCCAGAAGACAGAGGCGCCGCTGCTGGTTCTCAGCGCTGGGATTATCGGTCTGGCCGTCAATGTCCTGAACTATGTCATCTTCTTAGACTGCTGCTACTGCAGGGCCCCTGGGCCCCAGGGAGACACGGACACAGGTAAATAACTCCTCAGTTGGTGACAGCGAATTTGGGGAGATTCCTGGCAGGTGCTACCTTAGGGGGCCTCTCAGGGGGCTACCTAGAGAGGCCGAATTCATTCGGTTGGCCTCTTATCCCCATGATTTTCCAGCAGAGCTTTCTTAAGAACAGTCGCCTTCAGTCTAAAGTTCCGTGTGAACAGAGCGATATCGAGTCACTTTGATGTTGGGAGGTCTTTCATTTTACTCACCGGGAATGAAAAAGTCTGTCCAGACAGGGAGGGAGGGAGCAAAGGCGCTAACTGCAGCCAAAGACAAAGTAATTTAAAAGAAAATGGATGTGGCAGTCTCCTTTAAGTGAGTCACTGTTGTTTACCCAGGTGTGATGTGTTTATGTTTGAATTTAAGGATATTTTAATGTCTCCTTAAAAATGTTAAAAACGCTGGCTTACATAACCAACTCACAAAGTATCAGATACTTAACAAGGCTTGTAAGCATTTAGGAATATAGTCAAAGAATGTTACATAAAGTGGAGAGGGAAAAAATAAAGAAGGTGTCTAATAAACTTAGCTTCTTTTTGAATAGAACTATTTGCGCTTATTTATTATATACTTCTGTTCCATCTGAGGAAAAGGAAAAAAGGTACATGTGAATCTTTAGGCGGCCCTTCAGAGTTATTACCAAACTCATAGGATCTTCTGTTAAAAAATGGAATTAATCTTGGAAGAGAACAATACATTTACAATGTGCTTCTGTATTTGATGAGATAATTTTTCTTTAATTTGTTGCCATAAGAGGGATTTAAAAAATGTTCCTCAAAAGATTCTTACAGAAATATTTGGTGCTTCTTTTAGAAGGAATCCTGTAGCATGAGTAGATTCAAATCAATAGGTTCAAGTCAAGGTTCCAGCACAGGGCAGTAGGCAGGTCTCCAAACCTGTAATGTGAAGATGGTAAGAATTATGAAATGCTAAGTATTTAGCGCTTAAGAGGTATTTGATTAATAGTAATTACTGTTTTGGGGGGGGGGTAAAAACCACAGTATAAGCCTTTGAATTGTGTGTTAATCTGATATCATTTAATTCTAATGGCTCATCTGGATTTTAAGAAATTTCAAATTTTTTCTTATTTGATGCTGATGAATTTTCTCTCACTAGTAGGGCCGTTATATAACTGAGTCGGGGAGCCTCAGAGGCTAAGTTTGCATTCCTTATTGTATTCGCCTTGACTTAGCTACCATTATAAATTACGCCAACTGGACCCAGTCCGTGATCTAATCTCTGTCTTGATTTTCCTGTTGGTAGAATATGTGTTATGTTATATTACCTACAGTAAGTGCTAAATACAAAAATGAACAAGAAGGCAGAGCCTAGATTTTTATTTGATTAAATAAATCAGTTTGGCCCTCATTTTTTATAAAAGACAATTCATTGTTAGTTTGAAACTCTATGCCTTGGTTACATCAGTAATCTTGTGAAAATTACTACATGAGGCTCCAGATCATAAAATGTATGTATTTGGTATAAGAAAAATACATACACACATTCATATGTAGTTGCTAGTTATATACTAATATTAAATGATTAGTATTGACGATGGAAATGTCACCAATACTGAGCTTACCATTATATTTTTAGTTGTCCCATAACAGTTCTAATTTTGCCTCTATACTTGATATATTTACCTGCATGTAATAAAAGCAACTGAGGGAAAGGGTTTAACTCTGGCTAACATGAGCACTGGCTCACAGCCATAGTTCTGTTTTATTCACTGAGTTATTATCAGGTAGATCTTAGTGCAGCTCTTGTTTGGGAAGCAGTGCTTTGCAACATCTATGTCCATGCTAAGTTAACAGCAAGAGGCTTAAGACAAATCTTTCACCCCTGCAAAATTGAGTGGAGCCCTTTAAAATTGTTTGAACGGAGGAGGAACAAAGCAAAAAGAAAGAGAGAAAACTGTTGGAACACATTCTGCATTTTCTCATTTAATGCTTTAAGGTGGTGCTTAGTTTTGTTTTGAAAATATCCTAGTTGAAGTGAAATGACTTTATAATGATCATGATTGAACTGCTCAACATTTTTGAACCGGGAACAACTTGTCAGCTTCCCTGATTGGTTGCATTGCAATTCAATATCTGTATTTCCTTAATACTTTCTCCTTTGTTTGTCTTCCAAAAAAAATCTGAAAACTTAGTTGACAATTTTACAAGTAAATAAAATAATGCTGATACAATTATCATTTTGATTGTGACAGTTATGAAAACATTTGCCGTTTAATACATTAGTGTATTAATTTATCCACTTATAGAAGGTTCATGCTTTTCAGCCCATGGGGAAATGAAGACTCTTTAATATCACATGCTAACTTTTCAAACTCTAGCTTTTAGTAGTGAGAAAGTTTCTGCTTTATATGCAGCGCTAGAATTTTGTAAATCTTCAAGATTCAGAGAAAATTATTTGAAAAAGGTTGATTGAGGAGATATTTTGAAGATTAATTAAGTTGTGCACATAGGGACTAAGGAACTTCAAAATTTAGTTTTATGTCTGAGCTGAGGTCATGCTTTCTATTTTACAGGTTTGTCAAAGGATTAATCGAAGCAAAACTAGTCTAGTTCCAAGGTTGAATCTAAAAAGACGAGGTTATTTTACACATATTTAAATACAGCTTGAATTTGTGCAAACATTTATTCATGTTTGTTAATTCATAGTGTGAAAACAAAAAAAGAAAACATTTAGGTAAATTACTGTTTAGCACTCAGCTTAGTGATTTTTCAGTGTGGCAATATGAAAACAGCTAAGTTACTAAAATAAAGTGTAAGAGATGATTTAAAAATCAACATAAAAATTGTCCAAAGTCTTCTGATATTTTAAATGATATGGTATTTTTCCTTGCATTTGACAACCTATGATTTTAAAGAGTTTACCTGTTAGTGTATTACCTTTATTAACATTTGTTAAATGCCTTAATTTCATCTTTATTAACTCAAAACATCTTCTGTATTTCACACAATTTTCATTGTAAGAATAATATATGCTATACACACATTTTCCCTTATTTTATTAAGAAACTGAAGACAAAACACAGATGTGTAAATTAATTTCTCTCAGTGTAGGTGAAGACACTGATCATTTCTCCCTTTATCCTTCTGAATTTGTAATCTATATCTTGTTCTAAATTATTTTGCAACTTCTTGGTATGAAACCTTATGTCATATACAGATCATATCGTGTCTAAAAGTTTCATTTTGTAGGATTATAAGCGATCAGTATGAGCCCACTCTGTCTTTGACATGCTGTCATCAATTCAATTGCTATTGGCATGACCTGTCCTTGCCCATTCCTCTTCAGGGATAGTCTGTGAGTTTTCTAGAGTTGTTTTAAATATTTATCTCTCTCCCCGGAAAATGGCCTTCCCCCCCCCCCCCCCCATTTAAGCATAAAAGTTTAAAATTAGCCTCTGGTTTTGGAAGATCTGTATTTCATGTGTTCTTTGTACATTTGTCTTTTTTTGGTAGGACCAGGAGAAATGACAATAGGTGAAGACCTGAACACCACGTTAAAAGAAGACAAATTCCTGATGTAGAGATTATTTAATGTTTTTAACACATAAACTTGTACTGAATTTATTAATAGCTACGAAAATAAAATGAACACTCACCCTTTGTTGGGAGGAGAAAGAATATGCATTCCGAGGTAGAAGGCGAAATTCCACCGGAACTACAAAGCTGTTTTGACTAAATTCTTATTTGTTGCACAATTTTCGTGACTATGGCCATAGTGAAGAAAACTGGTAGCCTTATCATCATTTTATATTTTTCTTACGACTGCTTATCACTCACCCTTTGGCGCAAAGAAAGTTTTTATAGGATGAGTTTTTACAAATCATTCATATAAGAGTTGAATTGTCTGTTGAGAAAATTTTTGTGCTTTTCTCAGGGTTGCGACAGATCTAGTGTGTTTTGGAAGTTCAAAGCAGAAATTGATTCTCAGCGTTGATCTGTGGCTTGGCAGCGCCCCCTTACGTCGAAGATCTAGAATATATACTACAACGAATGAAATCTGAAAGAAACCTTGCAAGGGTGGCTTTCGTCTTCAACACGCAGAAAGGGTTTAACTTGCAGCCGCCCCAAATGCTGTCCCCCAAAGACTGACAGCAAGAAGTCTCTTGTTTCCTATCAGGCCCACCAAAGTCTGTTTTCCAGAAGGCAGTTGGTAGACTAATTAACATTAAGATATGATTTGCTGAGATTTAATAGGCTGCTGTAGCCGAGAGATTTGCATGTTCACTGCGGACAATGCTGTGAAAAGTGGGCTTCCTGGAGTGTGGAATTTCTGGCATTATCGCCAGTCTGGAGAGCCTGATTAGGTGAGGCAGGTCAGGCGGAATTGTGCAATACAGGGTCTAATTGTTTTTATTTCTAATTTTGATTTTTTGCTCATCATGAATTTTTTGCATTCTTTTCTTTTCTTTTCTTTT
>CAUYQV010037561.1:0-13687 GCA_963574575.1 Galagoides demidoff
GGTCCCAGCTACTTGGGAGGCGGAGGCAGGAGACTCGCTTGAGCCCAGGAGTTGGAGGTTGCTATGAGCTGTGATGCCATGGCACTCTACCCAGGGGGATAGCTTGAGGCTCCGTCTCAAAAAAAAAAAAAAAAAGAACAGCAGTGTGCTGTCACCCGTGTAAGAGCAGGGACACGGGCTGAGAGGGATGATCTGGTCAGAGTCGGGCTGCACATGTGACAGGGGTCCTCAAGATGATGTCTGTGTTTAGCTGTGTCTAGATGCACGAGTCCTCGCCATGGTGTTAGGGTTTCCTGCAGTGACCAGCACGGTAACATGGGGACCACAGGCACACGGTACAGACTAGGTATGTGCAAGCATGCTCCAGGACACGTGCACGAGGAGGCCACCCAACAACACCCGTCAGAAGGAGTCCCAGCATTGGCAGGGCTGCCTGGGTGTTCACAGTCTCCCCCGGCTGGTACATAGCCGGCCTGAAGTAGAGCAGCCTGGCAGTTTAGCAAATGTCACAACACTAGGGACTGTCGGAAGGAGGTCTTGAACCCAAACTGCCATTGCTAACTCTGTACTTTCAGGTCCCAATGCCACTGTTGAATTTGTCACTTAATACCTATGCACAGTGGTACACAAAGCAGAATGTCTAAGTGAGCATTAGGAGAGTCTGTGTCATCTGCGTTGCCACCGCTCATACGCGGGACAATCGTGGAAGGAATATAGACAGATGTTCCATTTCCTCTTCTTGGTGGCTCACACTTTTCAAATAGAAGCTGCTCCTAAGACTGTCACAGAGCGGAGGTGGCTAGGAGGGCTGGGCACACAGACTATGGTCCTGACAGACCATCAGCACTGACTGAGGCTCCAGGAACAAGGCAATAGACAAGGGTCCCTGCAGGCACTCAGGGGGAGAGAGGGTGTCAGGGAGCTTGGCCCTGCTAGGTGCTACCAACAGGCCAAGTGAGGGGGAGACTGGGAGGGGCCGCCACAGTCAGCAAGGCGCTGAGTGAGGCACAGGGCTACTGGCAGTGCTAGGACCTGAGGGCGTGTGGCCGGTGGAGAGCTGTGCGGGTGGAGCCAGTGAGCGCTGGTGGCACTGGGAGCACGACACTGCAACGAGGGGGCACAGAAGGGTGCAGAAAGGAACATCATGCCAGGAGAAAGGTTCTTATTTTTAAGATGAATACATTAATAGGATTGATCTTGGGAAATGGGAGAGACTGGTGATAATGAAGAAAACAGGAATGGCAGCAGGAGGGAAGGTCGGGGGCAGGAGGAGATGGGCTCAGAGCTCAGGTGGGGGGCGGCACCATGGGGCCCAGCCCTTCTTCCCTTTGGCAGGGAGAAGGAAGAGGGCGTGGGGACCCCAGGTTTGGGCTTGTGCACGGAAGATGAGGCTTTTCTCTTCTGAAACAGGAAGAAGGTTGCGCTAGACTGGAGAAAGGGGCAGGTCACCGAGCAGTCATCGCAGAGAAGAGAAAGCAGACTTCCCGGGAAGCAACGGGACCTTCTGGTGGGTCGGAGTGCTCATTTGAGATCTGCTGTAAGTTAACCGGAGTCCAGTCACATGTCTGAGGGATTGCTGCCTCCAGTGATGTTTACATGTGGCGTATTTAGAGTCTTCATTTAGGTTTCAAAGGAAGAGTGGGGCAAGGAAGGTAAGGGTGGTTTCAAGGTGCACAGATATAAGGAGAGTGAAGACCTTTGAGGGGGAGAGCACAAAGAGGAATTCCTGGTGGGGAAACCCACTCAGGTCTGTAGGTGGGTGGGAGCTCAGGGGAGGGCAGGGCGGTGCTGGAGAACAGGTGAGAGGGGGTGCCAGAGAGTAGGGTCCTTGAAGGCAAGATCACTAATGTGGCGTGTGTATCGGAAATTATACATCTTAAAATGGGACCATGTGAGTGGGTGGGGAATGGACAAAATGAACGAGTTTGGCTGAAGGACAAAGTGTGCACAATGATAGTGATGGATGACCTCGGTGGAGGCATGCTCAAGTTGTCACCAATTGTGACAGCTGTCACACTGGAGTCAAACGAGTCCCTTAGTGAGTGAGGGGAGTTACTGGAAGTTTGGTGGATGACCACAGACATGTGGTAGGTGGTGACTGGTGACCCCATTAGGGAGGGGTTTTGAAGTTGGAAAAATGACCTTAAGTTAAAAAAGGGAGCACAGAAACCATCTGCCTGTCCCCAGAATCTGGGTTTCCTGAGCTATGGGAGGGGTGCTCAGCCCTGCTCAGCCCTGCTCAGCTCCCGGAGCGGGATGCTGGAAAATACTTACAGAGACGCGGGGTGTGCAGTGCACGGGGGCCTGCACCAGAGGGTTTGGGGAAAACACTGGACATTAACAAACTAAGCCACTTCTACCTGCAGACAGTCACTACAACGTCAGCACCGTGTTAGTAAGCAAGGCGCAGACCTTCCCGGCATGGAAGCAGGTGGACAGGAAGTGACAAGTGTGCCAGATCTTGTGACTCTCATCCCGAAGAAGGGCACCTTCCCTGGGGACACACTAGGAAACACCACGGGACGTCCTCCGGAGGGGGACTCTTCCTTATCACCTGTGGGAGGTATAGAGAGGGCCCACCTAGGGAGTCCCGGGTTCCTGATCACATCCTTAGCTGAAGGAGTCTGTGCACTCATCCTGCCATGTCAGCTACAGAGCTGTCTCTCCAGACCCGAGCAACGCTGCAAAGTGCCGTCAGCTGTCAGCTCCCAAGGACACGGACAGGACTTCACAGAGGCTGTGGACCCCCAGAGACTTCTGGGGCAGACCCTGAGCTCACAGCACACAGTGGGAGGGGCTGAGGGGGCCTGAGGTTGAGGAGGCTGGCACAGGATGGTAAGCCAAGATGGGATGCTGAATACAGTCGGAGGGGCAATGTACAATCAGCCTGACATGAGGTGTGATTAGAATAGAGGGTCAGCTTGTCATTATTTACAAAATCAGGGATTTCAGAATTTACTTATTACTTCAAACCAGGACTCCACAAGAAGTCTTAGCTGAAGTCACTGGTACAAAGAGAAAAGGATCCCACCAGTCAGAAGTGAAATTGGGGGGCTGACCGAGGGACCCTGGCTGCGAGCTGTCTGTTCAAGATGCTTTGACCCAGTGAGGGATGCTGGTCTGAGGGCAGGGCAGTTTCTCACCTGTCTGAGCCTCCCTTCCTGACAGAGCCACACAGCTGCCTCCACACACACACTGAGAAGTTAGCAAACATCTTCTGACTCACTGAATAAAAGCTAAAATACAAGTGGTCAGTGGAAGGGACTGAGGAGAACTAGGAAAGAAAAAGACATACAACCAACAACAACATCAAAAAAAAATCAAAGCCAGAGCAGCATTTAGACTGCATACAAAAAATTCATTTTCCACATTTGAGTCTCTGTTTTATATTGTGTTAGGGACCATCCTGGCTCAGGGATGGTCTCAGGGAATTGGGGGCTAGAAGGTAAGTTTTCTCTCCTGATATGCAAGTCAGAAATTTCTACAGTCTAGTTTCGTTTCTAATTTCTTCTATTTCACATAAATTTTAATGTAATAAGGACAGAATTAACTTAAAACTTCACATGTGTTGTGATAAATTCCCCACATATGAAATGTGGAGTGTCACTGGGCAGGGCCCGGCAGGCCTGCTTGGCACCCCCTGCAGCCACGTCCCCTTCTCACATCCCTGAGTGGTGCCTCGAGGCCTCTGGACACCCCCATGCTGCATCACAGGGAAGTTCATGGACTCTCTGGAGCTTCCCCTGTCAGTCAAGTTCATTAACGCACGTGGCCTGTGAATAGATGGAAGGCACATTTACTTTTCAGAGTATTAGGTTCCCAAGGAGGAGAATTTAGCATTTCCAAATGGTAGAACCACTCTGAGGGCCAGGACAGCCCAGGCCGTCCCCGGGGTTCCTCCATCTGGTTCTCGCTCTCACTTTCCGGCACTTCCTGGGCAGCCGGGAGGGGTGAAGGGAGAGGCTGACACTTCCAAGCTGGAAGTCCATGCTCGGTCTCTCCAGTCACATCCAAGCCCAGCCACAGAGCTGCTGGAAAAGGTGTGCAGAGTCTGGTTTTTTGTCTTTCCTTCTGGCAAGTGGTGCTCCCTGAGGCCTGCTGTTCATTAGGGGTCGGGCTGCCCACAGCGGCTTCTCAGCTCCGTCTTCTACATAGCTGCGCGATACCAGTGTTTGCATTCCTCTTCAACCGAAAATTTGTCAGAGAAGAAAGGCATTAAACCTGTCACCACAGATAAAGATCAGATGTTTGATTTCAAACAGAAGCAGCAAACACTCCACCACCGACTCCATTAACTGTTGAGCACTCTACTCAGAATAAGGTGGGGAACCAGACAAGACCTGGAGAGTGGGAAATAAATCCGAATTTCACCACCATTTCGGTAGTTACAGAGGATATTGGACTTTGAACAGCAATACGGAGGAGGGGGACGAAATTGCAAAACCTTTCCCTTGTTCTTCCTTTGTTCCCCTTATTATAGATGCGATCTCAGAAAATAAGTAAAGCATTTACCCAAAAAAATAAAGAAGTCCAACCACCTAAAGAAAACCGAGGGTATGAAAGATGGTTTTGGAAAAAGATTGGACATTAAAAAATTGACCAATTTCACAATACCTACGTAACGCTCATTAGAAAGCCACCACCATGTTGATAAATAATAAATAAATACATATTTTCAAAAACCTTGCTATAATTTTTGTACTTATCTTGCCGCAGCTAAAATAAAACCAGTGCATTTCTCTATTTCATTCAATAATATATAAGTAGTTGTCTGTGATCTTAACCTAAACCTTGAATTTATAAGGCAGCTATTTCCAAAGGGTTTAATCACTGAGAGATTAATATTCATAATATTTCTGTGACAAGCCAGATGACAAGTATTATTATCCCCATTTTATGGATTCAGACATTGGGGCAGAGAGAGGTTAAGTGACATGCTGAATGTCACAAGGAAAATTAAAGTCTCAAATTTAGTGCACTTTTTATTATGCTATTTCTGAAGGAAGGTGTAAGATGGTAGACCAGAAGTCAAGATCTGAGGGCTCTCATCTTAACTCCCCTACTGTCTCGTCACATAGCCTTAGGCAAGTCATTTAACCTCTCTGCAGCTTTGTCTCAACATTAGGTAAAATTGACAATTCCTACCCAGCGTCTACACCCCTGCTGCGAGGATTAATGAGATGAGACCTGGGCTGCTCGCTGGTTGGGAGAAAGTCTCTCCACAAATACGAAATATGCAAAGTGCCTTCTTAAGGGTTCTGTAGGATTTCAGCCACCCCCAGGAGACAGGGAAACATACTGCCAGGCATTTGGATGGGCTGTCCCCAGCGCCCCTGCAGCCCCACAAGACCAAGGCCTCGGCCTCAGGGGGAGAATCGCCAGCTGCGCGGTGTCCCTGATGGTCTGCGGATTCTGGAGCTGCCTGGCCTGTGGAGACGGAGAGAGAGAACAGAGAAGCCGCCCACATGGCCCTCACACCGTGGGTGTGGGAAACGGCCCTGTGAGAAAACAGTGGAGGGCCCTTTCCCTGACGCGCTGCAGCCCAGGCCCTGCTGGCTCTGTGCTTGAGAGGTGAGCGCAGGGACTTCTCTGCACCCACATCCTCCGAGTTATGACTGTACACAAGTGTGACGATGGCTCTCAAATTCACGTCTCCAGCCAGAACCTCACTCTCCAGTCCAAACTCATTGTGAAGCTGTTTTGGAAACGTCCCTACCAGGCTGTTGAATATACTTCTCAAGTTCAACATGCCCCTCGCAGAGCTCCTCACCGTCCCCCACAAGACCTGCTCCCCTGCCATCTTCCTTATCTCAAGAGCTTCAACTCCATCTTTTGGGGACTCAGGTCAGATACACCAGAGCCACCTTTGACTGTCCCCTTTCTCTCAGGTACACAAGTCCCCACCTGACCATCCAGGAAACTTTTGGGGCCATGCATTCATAGTTGGTCCAGAATTCTTCCTCATCCCCTCCTTGTGGGGTCCCAGCCACACCAGGCGCCCTTCCAGCCCTCGCCCTGCTGTTCCCTCTGCAGGTGCAGCCTTACCCCAAACACTCCAAATATCCACCTACCTGGTCCACGTCCTTGTTCAAGTCCATCTTCCCAGGGTGTCTGCAGGACCCTTTCCCCCACACTGTGGCCTCCCCCTGCCCACAGCATCTCCAGTCCCTCCTGACCACTTCAAATGGAAAATGCTTTTTCCATTTCGTTTATTACCTTTCAATATATTATGTGTGTGTGTTTCCTGCCATAACTCAAAACCACAGACTGGGGGCCTGAACAACAGAAATGTGGACCTCAGTGATGTGGAAGCTGAAATCTGAGATCCAGGTGCCACCGTCATTGGTGAGGGAGGATCTGTCCCCGCCTCTCTCCTGGTGCAGTTTTGGGGCTCCCTTGGCATGAAAGTGCATGACCCTCTCTCCACCTTCCTCCTCACGTGGGTTCCCCTGTGTGTGTTCAAAGCACCATTGATGTTATGTTAGGGCCCACCCTGCTCCAGTATGTCCTCTTTGTTACTTGGGCAATTATCTCTGCCATGGCCCTATTTCCCAGTAAGGTCATATTCAGAGGTCCTGGGAAGTCAGGACTTCACCATACAAAGTGGGGATACGCTGCTGTCTTGTACCTCACACCACGGTATGTTCGTTTTCTAGGAATGCTGTGACAAAGTACCAAGAAACTGAAGCCCCAAGAAAGGGCTTACACAACAGAAATGTATGGGCAGAGGTTAAAAACCTGAAATCAGCCTGTCCACAGGCCTGTGTCCTTCTGAGGCCACAAGGGAGACACAGTTGGGCCTCTCTCCTCCAGCTCCTGGTAGTCCAGGGAGCCCAGGGTGTCCTTCAACTTTCAGATGCTTCCTGCCCTGGCTCTGGCAGAGTCTCTGTACAAATCTCCCTTTTCATAAGGACAAGAGGCACATGGTGTTAGGAGCCACACCAGTGATTTCATTTCAACTCTATTACCACTGTCAAGACTCCATCTCCAAGTAAGGAGGTACCAGCCGGGTTGGGATGTCAACACATCAATTTTTAGGGGACACCATCACAGACACTAAATTCTCATTTAATGGGCATATTCTTTTGTCTGTTTCTGTTGCTAGAAAGCAAGTCAGAGAGGCAGACATCCCTGTGTGTGCTGGGTTTTGCTGCTGTTGTTTCCCTGATACACACTAACCATTTAGAATAGCCATTAGAACGTAGTGGGTGCCGGTGCACATGTTTTAAGGGAAGGAATGAATGGCATTTATTACCTCCTTGCAGGCAAGCTCTGTGCCTTGCTCAAAGCCATGTAGGTATTTAATCAGGAGCCCAGCCCAGATCTCAGGGCCCCTGGCTCAGCGCAGGATTAATTGGTGGTAATTAGAGATGATGAGATCATTTTCTGGTGGAATTTTGGCGACTGTGAGGCAAACTTTGCCCAGCTCTGGTTTAAGGCAGATCAACTAGAGGGCCAGGGGATGCACAGAGTGGCCCACGCCACGCTCTCTGCAGTCAGCAGAAGGCATGATAGTTGCCTGGATACCCTCCTCATCTCATCAGCTCCGGTGGCCTGTTACCAATTCTCAGAAAATGAAACGAGCCCCCCGAGGACTGTAATTTGGGGAGTGCAGTAATTTAGGAATGTGGAAGGATCTGGAAAAGCTGCCCTGCCAGTTCTTTCCCAGGCACGGATGGCAGGAGGCCAAGGGCGTGTGAGGGAGAATACCAGTCCTGCGCACGGCCTTCTTATCAGCCTCACAACCAGGCCCTTTGTTTGTTTACTAGCTTAGATAAACTCCCAAATCCTTGGGCGCGCTCCAATAAATCTGTGTTCCTGAAGACTCCATTCTTGTTTATAGAACGCCTTCAAGATATGACAGCTTGTTGCAGATGGAAAACAACAGCTCCCCCCTAGCAAACTCTGTCTTCTTTCTTGCCCCAAAATGCTTCTTGAGGATTTTCAAGCCCTCCGTGTAATGATTTCAAGTTTTAGCCTAAGTGGAAAAGCCCTGCTGGGATTTCTCTTGGTAAGATTTGCATATGCTGAGTTAACACAGTATAGTTTTCTGGAAGCTGAGCTCATTCCCTAATTACATTTGGATTGCTTCACGTCTTTCACTACACGGCTGTAAAACGGCGTCCGGCTACGTGGCCTCAAAGCTGAGGACTTCTTTTTCTCATTGTTGTAAAAATAATCTAATAGAAAGTTTTGATGGTTTGGCTTTTATAGGAGCAGAGTTTTAGCAAACAGCCTGGCTGTGTTTTTCCCAGTCACAACTGGTTGGGTGTCAAGCCCAGTTGTGGTGCACGGTTTTATAGTTCCCAGGCAGTCGGGTGTAATTCCAACAGCCTCTCCTGTATTATCCAGCTAATAGATTATCCTGCTTCCTGTCTCCGTGGCACCAGATGGCATTATCTCCTCAGACTGGCTGTTGCCTTGTTAATACAGAGTTACACAGAAACATGAAAGGTCAGGAGGAAGCCAGATGGTCTCCCCTGCCCTGCCCTTTATGCCCAAGAAAGGCCAAATCATCCTGAGACATTCCCCTCTGGAAGGAGCACAGCAGCAGCTGCAGATGCCCCACACTTTGCGTGATGCCATCTCCATCGAAGGGCCATAATCAATAGTCCCATCAACCTACAGTCAGGTGCTCTTTTTATATTCCAAACGCTTTATTTTATTTTTTAAAAAAACTAAGGAATAAAACTATTTTTACTTGGCTTCATTAAAAAAAAAACACTGTGGTCTTTGCTAATGTTCTAATAATTCTGAAATAAATTTCTAAAGTTTATAGTTTGGCTTGCATCCTGTGTCTGCTATGCCATCAATTGGGAATCGTCACTTGAAGTCTGGGCATCTCTGTGCCTGTCCTGCTATTGGGGATTCTAATTCTTATTTCATCTTTAAATTGGTGGCTTAAATGTTTCCCGTTCAGACTGAGAGGTCTTTACTTTTCCATAACGAAAACCAGTTCTAACAAGAGGGCGGTGATCTCGGTGTTGACTTCTGGGGAAGAGCTTCCGAAGGAGGACGCCCTAGCTTAGAACCAATAGAATTGTCCTTCCTGAGGAAGTGCTGCCGGGGACTCTTGCAGACTTTGGAGCAAAATGGGGCTGCCAGCTCACAAGGCAGGTTTTAGACCTGAATCTAGGCAATTTGAAGCTATGCAGCTCCTTGCGATGACACATTATCACCCACATGCTGTAAATGGGGTTAAGAGTCATTGGTAATTGAGGCACTCAAAAAGTTTATTTTTCAAGGTGCTATGAATAGATTCAAAGACTCTAAGAGTTATGAAAAAATACTCAAAGAATACAGGACTTGCAAAGGAATTCCATAGAAAACAGAGGCTGTGAACTACCCTCAGTATATTCCCACATGTCTGAGGAGATAGAAACATAGGCACCTGCCTCATGGGGTTCTCACATTATTTACCTGATGATGCAAGTGATGTATTTATCTCAGTACCTGGAGAATAATGAGGGTTCAATGAACACTGTTACTGAGGGAGGTCCGACAGTGCCTATGAAGAGACTGTCATTATCATCCCTATCTAAGAGACAGATAAACTGAGGCCCAGATGGGTGAAAAAAGTCAATGCAAACTGTGAGTCCATGAAAAAGGCAAGAAAAAAACTCAGATATTCTAAATTTTACCTGAGGTATCCACGGTACAACCTACCATATAATACAATATCCAGGACAGACAGAAACAAGTCACCTGCTCACCATTTCCCCAAACGAATAGAAATAGAAGTCACTCAATCCTGAAACTCACATCGCAGGTAGACACAAGCTTTCCTCTTCAGATTCAATCAAAGAAGATGAACTCTTAGGGCTGGCTAGGAAAGGATTCGGGTGGCCACAGGCAGGGCAAGGCTAATTGATTGAAGGGTGTAGGCTCCCTAAAGAGGGTGGGTTAGGACTAATGCTGTGATGTTCTGGATTATTGAAATAAACATCTGATGTCCTGAACACTTATCTGGATTAAGCTCCACTCCTGGACCCTGAGCTCATCTCTAGCTCTAATAGTGTGTCAGTAATGGTGACCAGTGAATTAACCCTGGAAAACACTTATTGATCTCTGGCTCAGATTGCTGACTTCAAAAAAATGTCATTGCTTCATCACATACACTGTTCTGCCTCATTAGCTACTGTCACTTTGTTCCTGGGCACCAAGGGACTCATTATTCTTGACACCGTAACTCGGCCTGAACCAGCCGTGGGTTGTTCTGAGACCGTGACAACAAGTGGCTCTCCCACCCTCCGTGGTCTTCCTTCCCCTCACCAGGCCACCATGCAGAGGCCTGAACACCTGAGGCTGGTCTGAGGAGGCATCTCCCAGGCCCCTGGTGAGGGGGCTGCTGTACAGTAGGATAGCTGGGGTACGTTAGATGACTCTTAAGCAGGTAAGAACTATCCAGAGATCTGAAATGCAAATAAGAAGGCCACAAAAAGTGGAAACCAGACCAGGCCATTAGGAAAACAGGCTGGGAAGTAGCCTAACTTTGTAAAAATAAAAGTAAGCATGTGGAGGCAAAAGGAAAGCCACTTCCACAGGCACCGCAGGCCGAGGGAGAAGATTTTCAGATTCAAATATCTCATTATCATTTATGTGTACAGGACAAGGAAAGTGAGAGAGGAAAATTAAATCAGCAGATGAAGTGGAAAGAATATACCTTTACTGATGGATTAAAAACCAAGCAGGGGTAGGTAAAAATGCGTGACACGGGAAAGATTTCAATTATGGGCCTTGATAAAAAATTGTTCTAAGGGCAAACACTGCCTTGGAACGTGGGCTTGAGAAACAGAAACAAATCCCCCATCGCAAATCGTGGCCCAAACAAGCAGCAGCCCCTGGGGATGTTGGCCGGGGTCAGGGAAGCGTCCCCTCTGAGATTAAGCCTCCGCCATCTCCATCGGGTCATGAGTAGCAACAAGTGCTTGTTCTTGGAGGTTTGATTTGGTTTTACAAACAGGCATGAGTCTTTCTAAACCAGCGTCTGTGCACAGTCTGGTCATGTCGTGGAGTTTTACTTTGTGGAATGTCTTCCCCCCTATAGTTCTCATACATTTTCAGAAGAGCAACGTCTAATTTTGTTTCATTCTATTTGATTTCTATGGAAAGATTAGAGAAGCTTTTGAGAGTATTAATCAAACTCATCAAAAGTTTTGAAAACATGCCTCATGAGACAAGGTTAAAAAGGGTGGGTTTACTTTAAATGAGAGCAGTGCTCACCAGGTGCCCCTGTGCTTGGGGAGAGGGAGGGTTGGCAGGTATTGAACTATGAGTCTCCGGGTTTCGAGGGCACAGAGTTGTAGGATGCACATGAAAAGAAATAAAAGCACGAGAAATCACCACCTTTTAAGGCAAGTCCTTTCTGTTTTAGGAAATACCCACTGTTCGTGAGTCTCTGGCTGTGTTTGGGATATACACATGTTTGTCCCCCAGCTGGTCCAAAGGTGGAAACGGCAGTGGGCTCTCTGGCCAGGGAGGTGGGGCCAGAGGGAAGCTGGGAGGGACAGAGCCATCTGGGATGAGACAGGTCCCGTGTTAACAGATGGTCAAGACACTTTGAGGAACATGGACATCTAACATAAAATGTCAAGGGGTGTTTCTTTAATTTTTTTTTTTAGTTTTTTGAGATATTAGTCACTTAGTGTCAATGTAACAAGTTACTACAAACACAGCAGCTTAAACAGCAAACACTTATTACTTCACACAGTTTCTCCAGGTCAGGAGTCCAAAAGCGGCTGTCTCCTGAGGTTGTCATTAAGCTGTCTGCAGGGATGGCAGACTCATCTGAAAGTATGACCGGGGTTGGAAAAGCCACTTCTGAGATGACCCACACTCAGCTATTGGCAGGAGGCCTCAGCTCCTCATCACAGGTAGCTCTGCCTAGGTAGCTACAGCGCATCCTGGGTAGCAGCTGGCACCTCACAGGACACCTGGTGAGATGAGCCAGGCAGAAACCTGTGACCCAGGCTTTGGAATCACAGACCATTATTCCTGGTGGACACACTAAAGGTCACACAGACTAGTTCTAATTTGCCATGAGAGGAGCCTAAAAGAGGCTGCTAGTGCCCCAGGGCAGGGATCGCTGGGACTTTCCTAGGGCTGATGGGGCATCCCCCCTTCACTCCCCTGCTGGTCAGCTATTTTCTGCAAATGCTTGCTTGTTTATAATTCTGGGAGGAAAGGTGCAGGACATGTCTGCATTTTACCTCTATGTTAAGAAATGAGAAACTGAAAGAGAGAAGACACCCACAAAGTGAGCTAGTTAGGCAAACTTCCAAACCTGATCCCAGATGCTCCTAACCCAACACCCTCCAATATGCTGAAAAATACTTTCATTCATTTTTTGAGATGTTAGTGTACACTTAATAGTTTTCTACAAATTACCATAAATATATCTGCTAAAACAATAGCCATTTATCACCCTGCAATTCTCTAGGTCAGATTTTGGATGTGGGTCTCTTGGAGCTAAAATCATGGGCTCCCCAGGGCTGCATCTCTTACTCGAATGGTTGAAGTGGCCTCTGCTTCTCACTCACTCAGGTGTCTGGTCAGATGACATCTGACTCTCCTTGCTTTAGGGCTGAGGCTCCATTTCCTTGCCACCAGATCTTTGCCCCTGGAGGCTGTGTCCCTTCCCAAGAGCTTCTGTCCTCAGTGTGCAGGGACTCCTGTTTCTCAGAGCCAGCAGCAGTGTGTGCAGTCGGCCCCCACTTCACATCTCTCCGCGTGAGCTCCCATCCTCAGTGTGCAGGGGACCCCTGCGTCTCAGAGCCAGCAGAGTGCATGCAGTAGGCCCCCACTTCACATCTCTCTGACTTCCTCTGATGTACTGTCTCCTCTTCTAGTTAGAGAAAGTTCCCTTATTTTAAGGACACTTGCAATTATTTGGGGTCTAGTTGGAGAATCAGGGATTATCTTTCTGTTAAATAATATTAAAGTGATATCAATTACATCTACAAAGTCCCTTTCTCCATGAAAGAAGCATATTCATAGGTCCCCGGGGGTGGGATGTGGACATCTTGGGGAGGCTCAAATCCTTGCCATTCACAACAGCTGCAGTGGCAAGGGAGGGACGGGAAGAGTGTGGACATGCAGGAAGGCACAGCACCCCTAACCCTGCAGCAAGGGTGCCCACTCAAGGGACCGTCACCGCAGCCCGGAGCCTCAGGCATGCAGCAGG
Organism: Galagoides demidoff; assembly: GCA_963574575.1. Classification (NCBI taxonomy): domain Eukaryota; kingdom Metazoa; phylum Chordata; class Mammalia; order Primates; family Galagidae; genus Galagoides; species Galagoides demidoff. The sequence continues at coordinate 13,184 of CAUYQV010037561.1, forward strand.
GAGAGGGGTTTCTGTTCTTGCTAGTTGGCTCTTTCAGGTCAGATAGTGGACACTTCCCTCGCCCCCCTCTTTGAACCCTACATGGGCATATTTGCACCTCTGTAGAATGTGTTCCCCCGTTTTGGTGCACAGCAACTCTATGGCTTAGTTAAAAGCTCTAGAAACAGGGAATCATAAAGTAAATTCCCAAGACCTCTAACTACCCTGCAGTACGGTTATGACACGCAGGTTGACATGAGAGTGTATTTTTCATTCAACAGTTTGGAGTTTTCCTTACACTTATTTTCATGTAAGTTTGCCGTATTCTTTTATGTGGTTTTCTGTGTGGAGAGAGTTTTCCTGCCATTTTCATATTTGCCGGATCATTCTTTTTTTTTTTTTATTAATTGATTTCTGTGTACATTGATGCCAACATGGGGTACATTGTGCTGTTTCATATACAATTTGAAACATCTTCATCAAGCTGGTTAACATAACTTTCATATCATTTGGTTAATCATTGTA
>CAUYQV010037562.1:0-11354 GCA_963574575.1 Galagoides demidoff
GGACCACAGGCACCCGCCATAACGCCCGGCCATTTTTTGGTTGCAGCCATCATTGTTGTTTGGCAGGCCCGGGCTGGGGATTCGAACCCGCCACCTTAGGTGTATGTGGCTGGCGCCTTAGCCGCTTGAGCCACAGGCGCCAAGCCAGTTTTTCTATTTTTAATAGAGATGGGCATCTCACTTTTGCTCAGGCTGGTCTTGAACTCATGAGCTCAAGCAATCCACCTGCCTTGGCTTCCCAGTGTGCTAGGATTATAGATGTGAGCCACCAAGACTGGTCAATTTTTTTTTTTCCTGATAATGGGTGTCATCTCCAAAACCACATCCTGCAGCACAAGAATGCTTGGATGTGGGTTCAGGTGCCTCAGTGTTTGTATCCCTTGTAGATTGTTCACTTGCTCACTATCTTCATCCTGGATGTGGAAGCCTGGAACAACTCCTTGCCAACACTGGACAGAAAAGAAAGAGGCAGGAAGGGTGGCCCCTGCCTTCCCTGAGGCGGTGTCCTGCACTAAGACCTCCGTGGTGGTCTCTTAATGGAAAGTATTAGGATCTGTCTGTCATGCTGTATTTCAAGTTTTCTATTTTTTGTAGAGACAAGGTCTCATTATGTTGCTTAGGCTGATCTGGAACTTCTATCCTCAAATGATTCTCCCACCTCAGTCTCCCAAAGTGCTAGGATTATAGTGGCATAAGCCACTGTACTCAGCCTACATAATCTTTTCTGTTTCCATATGATATTAGCATTTTTCTTATCCTTCAATCTCTTCTTCCAGGGCCAAGACCAGGATTAAAGGTGGCAGATAACTACCTACTAAGAGTTTCAATTCATTCCCCAGGTGAAGCGTCCAGAATAATTTCCGAAAATCATCTTTATTAAGATATAGTTCACATACCATAAATTCACTCGCTTAGAATGTAAAATTCAATGGGTAAGAATATTCACAGAATTGTTCAACTATTACTACAACCCAGAACAATTCATCCCTCAGAAAAACCCAATATTCATTAGCAGCCAATCTTCATTTCACTCTTCCCCGACCATCCAGGACAGTCACTACTTTCTGTCTCTATAGACTTGCCACTCATAAACATTTCAAATAATGGAGTCATATAATATGTGGTCTCTTGTATCTGGCTTCTTTCACTTACCATAATGTGTTTAAGTTTTATTCATGCCCTACAGTAGCAGTATTTTTATTTTTATTTTTTGCAGTTTTTGGCTGGGGCTGGGTTTGAATCCACCACCTCTGGCATCTGGGGCCGGTACTCTACTCCTTTGAGCCACAGGTGCCGTCCAGCAGTATTTTTAATTACAGTCCATGTGTGAACGAATCTACTACACTTTGTTTTTTCTTTTCTTTTCTTGAAAGAGAGTCTCATTTTGTCATCCTCAGTAGAGTGCTATGGCGTAATAGCTCACAGCAACCTCAAACTCTTAGGCTTAAGTGGTTCTCTTGCCTCAGCCTCCCAAGTAGCTGGGATTACAGGTGCCTACCACAATGCCTGGCTATTTTTAGAAATGGGGTCTCACTCTGGCTCAGGCTGTCCAACTCATGAACTCAGGCAATCCACTCACCTCGGCCTCTCAGAGTGCTAGGATTACAGGCATGAGCCACCGTGCCTGGCCCTTCTACCACAGTTTTATTTATCTGTTCATCAATTGATGCTGATAGACACAGGAATTTTGAAAACCAGATCTTTCTGAATTCTTGACGTCTAGGTTGCTGGCATTTACCTACGGTAATAAAAAGGCATGCAACGTCCCAAATAATGGCCTGGTATGGTGCTTCACACCTGTAGTCCTAGCACTTTGGAAGGCTGAGATGGTAAGACTGCTTGAGGCTAGGAGTTTAAGACCTGCCTGGGAAATATAGTGAGACTCCATTTCTAAAATATATATATACATATATATATATTTAAAAAAAATTTTTTTGAGACAGAGTCCCAGTCTGTTGCCCCAGGCTAGAGTGCTCTGCCATCATAGCTCATAGCAATCTCAAACTCTTGGGCTTAAGCAATACTTCTGCCTCAGCTTTCCAAGTAGCTTGGACTACAGGTGCCTACCACAATGCCTGGCTAAGTTTTTCTACTTAGTAGAGATGGGTTTTCACTCTTGTTCAGGCTTGTCTCAAACACCTGAGCTCAAGGAATTCCCCTACCTTGACCTCCCAGAGTGCTAGGATTGTAGGTGCAAGCCACTGAACCTGGCCTGGGTGTGATTAAATATTACCTGGGTATGATAGGACACATTTGTAGTCTTATCTACCCAGGTGACTGAAGCAAGAGGATTGCCTGCGCCCAGCGGTTTAAGGCTGTAGTGAGCTGTGGTTGAGCCATGGCACTCCAGCCTAGGCGACAGAGCAAGGCCCACTCTTAAAAAGAAAAAAAGTGTCGGCTCAGTGCCTGTATCTCAAGCAGCTAAGGTGCCAGCCACATACACCAGAGCTGGCAGGTTCAAATCTATCCCATGCCCACCAAACCACAATGACAACAACAACCAAAAAATAACTGGGCATTGTGGGGGGCGCCTATAGTCCCAGCTATTTGGGAGGCTGAGAATCGCTTAAGCCCAGGAGTTAGAGGTTGCTGTGAACTGTGATGTCACAGCACTCTACCCAGGGTGACAGCTTGAGGCTCTGTCTCAAAAAAAAAGTATCAAATAAAATACTACGGGGTAGCGCCTGTGGCTCAAGGAGTAGGGCACTGGCCTATATATACCAGGGGTGGCAAGTTCAAGCCCGGCCCTGGCCAAAAATGCAATAAAATAAAATACTACATAGAGGAAGCAATCACTTCCCTTGTACCTCAGTCAATGGACAGAAAACCATCTTACATGCTTACCTTATCTGGTGCATTTTTGCTTAACATTAAAGGAAAGACTCGCTCATGAAGCCAATACTTGCGATTGTTGTTATTACAGCCATACAAGAAGATATTATTCTTACGGCTGTGGCCATGGAAATCACAATACAAGAGAACCTCTCTTTCTTCAAGGAGTCTATTGAGGAGAGGAGAGGAAAGAAAGGACTCAGTGGACATTCAAATGCATGGAAATCCTCTTTTATGTTTACATGGATGGAGCTGGAACATATCCTACTTTGTAAAGTAGCTCAAGAATGGAAGAAAAAATATCCCATGTACTCAGTACTATTATGAAACCAATTTATAATCACTCACACTTTCATTTTTTTTTTTTTTCTTTGAGACGGAGCCTCAAGCTATCCCCCTGGGTAGAGTGCCATGGCATCACAGCTCATAGCAACCTCTAACTTCCTGGGCTCAAGCGAGTCTCCTGCCTCCGCCTCCCAAGTAGCTGGGACCACAGGCGCCCGCCACAACGCCTGGCCATTTTTTTTTTGGTTGCAGCCATCATTGTTGTTTGGCGGGCCCGGAATGGGGATTCGAACCCGCCACCTTAGGTGTATGTGGCTGGCGCCTTAGCCGATTGAGCCACAGGCGCCGAGCCAGTTGTCTCCTTTTTTTGAACAACCCTTTACATGTGTAACCATCTTTGTAGCTAGTCTCGCAAAAACACTTGCCAAGGAGCATTGTTAGCCACCTCCTGATACAGATAAGCAAAAAATAATAAACTAGTTTTATATTAGCACAAGGACAGTATACAGAGTGGCCATAAAGTTTGTGTGCAATTTAAAAGCATGTGCAGTTTTAAATTGCACATGAACTTTATGGCCATTCTGTATATGAAATAGTTTTATATACATTTAACCAAGATTTAAAAATAATTATGTCAATGACATAATTAATAAATTTTTGTTTTAATAACTTGTCATTCAACTAAGACAGTACTCTCCCCCGAGTACTCATGGAACATTTAGAAAATTTATCATATATTAGACTAAATTTCTAATCATATATATATGTATTTTTTTGAGAGAAGAGTCTCACTCTGTTGCCTCAGGACATAGTGCAGTGACATCCTAGCTCAGAGCCACCTCAAATTCCTAGCTCAAGAGCTCCTCTTTGCCTCACCTTCTCTAGTACCTGGGACTACAGACATACACTACCACACCCAACTAATATTTCTATTTTTAGTGGAGATGGGGAAGGGGTCTCACTCACTCTTGCTGAGGCTGGTCTTGAACTCCTGACCTCAAGCAATCCACTCACCTGGGCTTTCCAGAGTAGAGTGCTACCAGCGTGAGCCACCATGCGTGGCCTTAGTCATATTTACATTCTCCCTCTCTCTCTCTTTTTTTTTCTTTGAGACATATTCCTGCACTGTTGATCTGGCTGGAGTGGGAGTACAGAGTTAATCATAGCTCTTTGTAGCCTTCAGTTCCTGGGCTCAAGTGATCCTCCTGTCTCAGCTTCCCAAGTCGCTGTGACTACAAGTGTGTTCCACCATGCCTAGTTAATTTTTCTATTTTTTTTTTTTTTAATAGAGACAGGGCCTCACTACATTGCTTAGGATGGTCTAGAACTCCTATCTTTAAGAGATCCTTTCATGTTGGCCCCTGTAAAGTGCTAGGATTACAGGGATGAGCCCCTCTGTCCAACGTATTTATATTATTTTCTGAAAATACTTTGTAGAATTAGAGCTTAACAGCAAAAGAATAAAAAAATCCATTTATTTAGAAATTTGATAAAATCAAAACTGAAAGTAAGTAGTAATTTTTTTTTTTTTTTTTTTTTTTGAGACAGAGTCTCAAGCTGCTGTCCTGGGTAGGATGCTGTGGTGTCATAGCTCACAGCAACCTTCAACTTGGGCTTAAACGATCTTCTTGCCTCAGTTTTTCTATTTTTAGTAGAGATAGGGTCTTGCTTTTGCTCAGGCTGGTCTCAAACTGGTGAGTTCAAGCAGTCCACCTATCTTAGCCTCCCAGAGTGCTAAGATTACAGGCATGAGCCACCACACCCAGCCTAGTAATCTTTATAAATGAATGACAGATAGTGCTTTATAGCTGAAGTTCTAGGATATGAAGAAAATGTTACTCAGAGGCTAATGTGTATTCATAAAAGCATATATATATACATATATATATATTAGCAGATACAGAAAGTTGGAAATAAACTAATGATTTCAGTGGGGGTACTGTCATTTCTTAATTTAAGGATTGTAGGTTTTAAGTCATTAGACGTATTTGTTACACTTTTTTGTTCTGTTGGTGTTGATTGTAAATGTTAGCTTTATATATTTTAATACAAGGAATCAAGAGCTTTTACATGTATATAGTAACTAACTTCCCTTATAACACCTCCAGCTTTGAACTTGCCAAACCGTGGCTGCTCTCATTCAGAATATCCTCCTTTTGATAATAGCCAAATTGATGGTTGTGTCAGAAAATTCATATGCCTCTGTGTGTGTAAAACATATAAATGTCATGAATGATAAGTAATATGCAGCATCTTTTTGGGTGCCTTTGGACTTTTTGTGTATATTTTTTGGAAAAATCTCTATTCAAAGCCCTTTGGCCATTTCGATTAGAGTATGTATTTTTTTTGATGTTGGGTTGTTGGAGTTCTTTATATATTCTGGATATCAATTCCTTATCAGGTAAATGATGTACAAGTATTTTTTTTTTCATCTCACTATTTAGCTTTTCACTCTATTTATAGTATTTGCTGAAAAATTTTCAATTTTGATAAAATCTAATTTATCTGTTTTTTTTTTCTTTTGGTACATATGCTTTGGCCGTCATATATAAGAAACCGTTGCTAAATATAATGTTCTGAAATTTTTCTGCTGTGTTTCCTTCTAAGTTTTATATTTTTAGCCCTTATGGTTGAGTCTTAATTTATTTTGATTTAATTGTTATCTGTGGTTTAAGGCAAGGGCCCAGCTTCCTTTTTTTTTTTTTTTTCTGAGACAGAGCCTCATTTTGTCAGCCTTGGTAGAGTGCTGTTGCATCACAGCTCCCAGCAACTGCAGCTCTTAGGCTTAGGGACTTAGGTGATTCTCTTGCCTCAGCCTCCTGAGTAGCTGGGACTACAGGCATCCACCACAGTGCCTGGCTATTTTTTTTTTTGCAGTTTGTCCGGGGCCGGGTTCGAACCTGCTATCCTCTATATTTGGGGCTGGTGCCCTACTCACTGAGTCACAGGCGCCTCCTAGCTTCCATTTTTTTGGCATATGGATATCTAGTTTCCCCAGCACCATTTGTTGAAAAGACCGTCCTTTCCCCACTGAGTAGTCTTGATGCCTTTGTCAAAAATCATTTGACCACTTACGTGAAGGTTTATTTCTGAGCTCTTTTTTTTTTTAAATGTTAAACAGTAATTATCATTTTATTAAATTGGCTGAACTTGATGGGGGCACAAATAGGAAACAAAAGGAAAAAGCTTTCTTTTTTTTCTTAAACTACTTGCTTCCGCCATGCTTTGAGGACCCCCTCACCGTTAACACTGTGTCAAGTGGAGCCATTTGCTTTCTGCTTTAACATTTTTCACAAATTCTAAGATAGATTGCTGTGAAACCTAGATATGTCCTACAATCTAGTGAATCTTTCTGTTTAATTGTTTGGGATTTATTGAGGGTACAAAGAATTAGGTTACACTTACTGCATTTGTTAGATAGAGTCTCTCTTATGATTGTGTCCTGCCCCCAAGAGGTGTGCCATACACCATGACCCTCCCTTCTCCTCGCTCTGCTCCCTCATTCCCATACTTCACCCCTTATATTATGAACTCTATTCTTTTCTGTTGGTCTATACCTGTATTTCATGTCTTTGTGCTAATATGACATTGATTTGATTGCTGTAGTTTTGCAGTGCCTTTTGAAATCAGAAGGTGAGACTTCCAACTTTGCCCTTCTTTTTTGAGATTGTTTTGAGTCCCTTTTGGTTCCATATGATTTTTAGGATTGGTTTGTGTATTTTTACAAAATTTGTTGGGATTTTGATAGGACTCTTCATGTATATTTAAAAGGCATACTATGTATGTGTATCATAAAGCACATGACATTCTTTTTCTGCATAGGAGAAGAAAGCATTATTCCTTGTGAGTGGAATTAAGGTATCAAGAATTTTTATGTAGGTATCCATAGGAATTGAGAATGTTTGGTTAATAACTTAATTTGGGCTGGGCAGTATAGCTCACACCTATAATCTAGCACTCTGGGAGGCCCTATCAGTACAAAAAAATAGAAAAATTAGCTGGGCATTGTGGTGCATGCCTGTAACCCCAGCTATTTGGGAGGCTGAAGCAGGAGAATCACTTGAGCTCAGGAGTTTGAGGTGACAGTGAGCTTGGCTGATACAGTGACACTCTAGCTGGGTGACAGAAAAAGACCTTGTCTCCAAAAAACAAGTAAAAAAGGTAATTTGAAATCCTAGATCTGAGAGAAAAAACACATAATTTTTGTTCCTTTTTTTTTGGCTAATATTTGGAGACAGGCATCTTGGAAGAGTAATTTTAAAATGTGTTACTTGTTAAAGCTTTGATGAGTTAATCTGGAAACTCATTTCAATTAAAAAATAATCTTGTGGCTCGGCACCCATAGCTCAGTGAGTAGGGCGCCAACCACATACACTGACGGTGGTGGTCGAGCCCAGCTTGGGCCTGCTAAACAATGACAATTGCAACCAAAAAATAGCTAAGCATTGTGGTGAGAGACTCTAGTCCCAGCTACTTGGGAGGCTGAGGCAAGAGAATGGCTTAAACACAAGAGTTGGAGGTTGCTGTGAACTGTGATGTCAGGGCACTCTGCTGAGGGCAACATTTACTGAGGGCAACATAGTGAGACTATGTCTCAAAAAAAAAAATAATCTTGTACTCCAACATTAGAAATGAAATTTGGCGCCAGTGTATAAAATTTCCTAAATGCCTCACATGGAGAAAGTAATTCGTCTTTTATTTTCTTATTTTTTGTATTTTTCCTCAGGTACCAGTGCCTTATCATTATTCTTTTGTTAAAATTCAGAATATTTTTTTTGGAGGGTAACAAATGTTTTGATTATATGAATTGCTTTTGTAAAGTTTGAGTCAAAGTTAGAAGTGCGCTTATTATCACCTGGATAGCGTGCATTGTATCTGTTAGGTATGAATGTACCTATCCTCTCTTGCACCCTCCCACCTGCTTGATTTTGTTGAGTTTTGCTATCATATATGTACATGAGTGTGTTGATCAGTTAGTTCCAATTTGATAGTACATTTGGTGTGTGTTTTTTCATTTTTGCAATGCCTCACTTAGAAGAATGGTCTTCAGTTCAATCCAGGTTGTCACCATTTTTTTATGGCTGAGTAGTACTCCATTGTATACATAATAACCACATTTCATTAATACACCCATATATTGATGACACTTGAGTTGATTCCACATCTTTGTACTTCTAAATTGTGCAGTTAGAAGTTGTACTAAGTCACCTTAATTTGCAAATCCAGAGGTCAGAAAATTGTGGGGGTGGGAGCCAGGAAGGGCAGTTTGGTAAGTTCCCATCTAATTGGTATAGTGTATGTAAGGCAGATTTCCTGGGTGAAGGACAAAACTATAACTGGGACTTCAAGTTACAAATGCAAACAGTGTAACAATCATACGTACGAACCCTCCTATTAATCCAAAATAATAAAAAAAAGAATATTGGCCATTGTACGTTGTTGCTTAGTATGGAATATCTGTATGCTTGTAAAATCACAAACTATCTTTTTTATTTTGTCTGATGTTCTTCTATTAGTCTCAGAGGTATACTAGCTTGATTTATCTCGTGCCTTGAGGTTTGCATGTTCTGGATTCCTGGGCTTGTGTGATTTCAGAGTATTGGGTTGTTTCTCTCCCATCTTATGAAGTCAGGTCAGAGAATGTAATTGCTTAAAGCAATTCAGACTTCTTTGCACTGAATATGGTGTAGACTGTTGGATTTCTTAGCTTTTTACATTGTATACACTTGGAAATCTTCCCCTTTTAGAAACCCATAAAAAGCTTAGAGAAAAATGTTTTGAGTTACCAAGAGGACAGGTGATAGAAATCAGTATGTGAGCAAAGCTGCCAATACCGCTCCACTGGGGAGAGAAAAATTACTGAAAGTCCAGCTGTCTTGTCCAGAAAGTCACTGAAAAATTCCAAAGGCTATTAAGGGTTCATAGAGCATTTGAAGGTTCACTTTGGGACTTGGAGAATTTGGATACAGAAGTGATGACTCAGAAGCCAGCTGGCTTATTTACATAACCATTTGGCAACATTTAAGAAGGGAGGGAAGTAGCAAAAGCACTGGAGGCTGGCCAACAGGCAAAGATAATAAGTATCAAGGACCTAGAAGGCATTACTCTATTTCCTCTTTGGTTTTGAGAATGATTGTCTTTTAACTTCAGCATTCATAAAGCTAGAAGAGGAAAAAATTAGTCTTGAATCGAGTAATAGAAAGAGAGGTTATAAAACTATATATAACTTATAGAAAAGATGAAAGTTATCTAAAAGCTGGTTGTATACAAATGGTACCCATCACTGTATCTTTGTCTTCTGCTCAGTTTGACTTAACTCCAAAAGCCTTAAGGAATACAGATTTCTTGAACAGTGGCCATTCCTCCAGAGTCTTTGAAAAAGGACATCCCCCCACTAGAAATTATTACTATAACAGGTTCTAAAAGAAGATGTCATGTTTTAGGTATTAGATGGACAAGTTATTCTCAAAAATACCAACTGTTGAGCAGATAAAGGGACAGTGGTAGGAGAATCTGACTGGAAATGTTCAGAAATAATTTTAACTAAAAACTATCCCTCCCAGTGTAACATCAAATATAACAGGATGAACTAGTGTTTATTGTGCACTGTTATTATCAGACAGTATCGGGTGTGTTCAGGGTGGTATGGTCGTAGACTGCGCACTGTTATTATCAGATTACCATATTTGAAGATAGTATCTTTTGTTCCCTTAGCATTCTGTTACAGATACAGAGAATAATACCTTGATGGCAGATTCTAGGCTAGGGTTTTCATAGCATTTCTTAATTATTTTACTGTATTTAATGGGTCATTACAATAACCACATAAGGTGAATATGATTATTCCCATCTTTTAGATTGGAAAGGTTGATTGTGAAAGGTGGTATGATTTATTCCAGGCACTTTAGGTAGCACTGTTGGTTAAAAGACAAGTCCAAATCACTACTTAACAACTCTCACAAGGATGTCCAACTTTTTTTCTTTTCTGTCACACATTGGACAAATAAGAGTTGTCGTGGGCTAAACATAAAATACACAAATATTAATGAAAGCTGATGAGCACTAAAAAAGGTCCATGTGTACTTTTCACAATATCTGACACCGCACATAAGCAAAATAGTCGTCAAGTAATCTGCATTTGTCCCACCGGTCATAGGTTGAACACTGCTGCCAGTTTATTCCTTGCTTTCTCATATTTCATCATATCATTTTATTTCAAGTTCATTTTAGACGATCTATTATGCTTTGATAAATCATAATAGATGATTATGGGATTACATCTACCACTTATCACTCAGTTTTCTGAAAGTATGTTTAAATTTTTAAACATGAAACAACTGTGGAGAATGTAAATGTGCAAAATGGGGCTTTATTAAAGTTTGTCTATACAGGATTCCAACTTCTAGTTCTTAAGTGTAGAGCCACACGTGTAAATCTGGAATTCAGGGAATTAGTGGAGAAGGTAGTGCTCTTTTTTTTTTTTTTTTTGTGAGACGGAGCTTCAAGCTATCCCCCTGAGTAGAGTGCCATGGCATCACAGCTCACAGCAACCTCCAACTCCTGGGCTCAAGCGAGTCTCCCGCCTCAACCTCCCAAGTAGCCGGGACCACAGGTGCCCGCCACAATGCCCGGCCATTTTTTGGTTGCAGCCATCATTGTTGTTTGGCGGGCCGGGCTGGGGATATGAACCCGCCACCTTAGGGGTACATGGCTGGTGCCTTAGCCGATTGAGCCACAGGCACTGAGCCAAAGGTAGTGCTCTTAACAGGGGTGCAGCAGTACCCAGAGTGAAAATTATGTCTAGCGGAACAAATTGAATGGAATGAGAACTCTGGCTGAGGATGTTTTAGACAAGAAATGGGAGAAGAAATTGATAAATGAGAGTGTATAAAGATGATGGAAATGGAGGCAGAAAAGTAGTAGAGATGATAGTGGTGGCTATCAGGGAATACAGAAAATTATGAATAAGCAGCCACGGACATTGGAGGCAGAGCCAGCAGTGTAGACCTTTTAAGAATACTTATGCTAAGGCGCCAGGCACGTACACCTAAGGTGGCGGGTTCGAATCCCCAGCCCGGGCCCGCCAAACAACAATGATGGCTGCAACCAAAAAATGGCCGGGCGTTGTGGCGGGCGCCTGTGGTCCCAGCTACTTGGGAGGCGGAGGCAGGAGACTTGCTTGAGCTCAGGAGTTGGAGGTTGCTATGAGCTGTGATGCCATGGCACTCTACCCAGGG
>CAUYQV010037563.1:0-39686 GCA_963574575.1 Galagoides demidoff
GGCAGGCACCTGTGGTCCCAGCTACTTGGGAGGCAGAGGCAGGAGACTCGCTTGAGCCCAGGAGTTGGAGGTTGCTATGATCTGTGATGCCATGGCACTCTACCCAGGGGGATAGCTTGAGGCTCCGTCTCAAAAAAAAAAGAGAGGGAGGGAAGGAGTGTGACTCTAGTAGAGGAAGCCCCTTCAGGTGGGTCACAGGCTTACCAGTGTGCCCTGAACCTCATGGCTTCCCGTTCTCTTGCCCCTGGTCAGCCTCACTTATTTCCCAGACCTGTCTGCCACTTGCAGGCATTTGAGTTTGTGATCCTTTCCTGCTCGTGATAAATTGTACTGGCAGATATCAAAAGATTCCATGCTTTGGTTTTCTTCGGGGCCTTTACAAAGGCTGCTCTCTTTGCCTGCAACACCTTTCTCCTGGTAGATTTAGGAACAAAGATTTAGCAGAGCATTTCACTCCATTCTGGAAAGCCTCCTTTGATCTCATTTATCTGGGTTACATGTCTTTCCTATAAGCTGTAAGTCTCATGTCATAATCAAGGCACAGGAAAGACGACTTTCTTCTCTCAAATCCTATGACAGAGCTGGGATTTGAACCCAGGTAGTTTAACCCCTGCTCTGTTTTTTTTTTTTTTTTTTTTACAGTTTTTGGCTGGGACCAGGTTTGAACCCACCACCTCTGGTATATGGGGCTGGCTCCCTATTCCTTTGAGCCATAGGCGTTGCCCCCCTGCTCTTTTTTTTTTTTTTGAGGCAGGATCTCACTCTGTCACCCAGGCTAGAGTGCAATGATATCATCATAGCTCAGTGCAACCGTTGACTCAGTCTTACACAATCCTCCTGCCTTAGCCAACTGAGTAGCTGGGACTACAAACCACCAGCCATCATACCTAGCTAATTTATCTATTTTTTTGTAAAAATGGGGCCTTGCTTTTGTTCAGTCTGGTCTTGAACTCCTGGACTCAAGCAATTCTCCTGCCTCAGCCTCCTAAAGTTCTAGGATTATAGGTGGCACAGCCTCAGCCCTGCTCTTAACTACTATGCCCCATAGGCTGTTGGGAGAATTACACAGGTGATGCAGCCAGAGGGCTTAGCACAAGCCTTGACCTTCAGAAAGTACTCAAGAAATGTTAACTCAAATCACAGACCAAGTTATGCTCCTGAGACACTTTTGGATAAACAGGAGAGATGAAATAAATAAATGAATAAATGAGTAAATAAATGAATAAGTCAGAGAATACATATTGAGTACCTAGACAGAGCTTTCCTATAGTTTTAACTGCTTTATCTCTCATTTGATAACAGGAATGAATCATCCTTTAACAACAGGGGTGATGACAGCCTTCAAGAAAGAAAACATTTAAGAAATATTAAAAAATAGGATCAAGTCTTATTAAAAAATGTTAAATTCAGTTTTAGACATGAGGTGCTTTGAGGTGCTTCTGGGTATGCAGTTAGAGTGACAACTGGCAGCACAATTCACCTTATTAACTATCCTCCTTAATTCTTCCCTTTCCTCTCGTACACATCTAATATAGCAGCCGGGCTTGTTGATGGTCTTCTAATCTATCTCTCATCTATCCTTTTTCCTGACCTAAATCACCACTGTCCCCATATGACTTACTTGTTTCATCTGCCAAATAGGAATACTAATAGTGTTTGCCTTATGGAGTTGTTGTGAGCCTTCAATGAGATAATTTATATAAAGCCCTCAAAATACTGCCTAGCACACAGGGGAGGAAGCATCAAAAAGTAAAGAGGACCAAGACTGTGTGGGGCCATGGAATCCAAGGAATGGGTAGGTCAGGAGAGAAGTGCTTATCAGAAGTTAAGGAGATTGAAAGCTTCCAATCTGTAATACCTTATTCTGTTAGGACCTATGTACATAAAAGTGGTGAAATAGGAAGTTGAACGGGGTTATTGTATGCAGTTAATCAGAATAATGTGCACAACCTCTATCACTAGAAAGGTTGAGTCAACTGGAGTCTGTTGGTTAAAATGAATAAGACTTGGCTAGAATCTGGTTGACTCAGATCACTCCCGTTGAGTCAAAACGTGTTGTGCCAGGCCACCTCCCAGGCTGCAGACCCATCTGTGGATTGGCTTCCTTTGGGGTCACTTACCCACTCCTGTTCAGTCTGTGGAGGCCGGGGAAGGGCGTGACCCAACTGCCATGGTTGGCCACCTTGCTCTCTCAGCAGGCCTCGAGTTGGAGCAGTTGCTTTTAAAAATGACTCTGGGCTGTGGATGTGGCAGGTGTCATGATAGACACGGTTGAGAGAGACAGTTATGTTGAGGAAAAACATGAGGCAGGAAGTCGAATACCAATTGTGAGTCCCAATAATCCAGTTCCACATGGAACCAGCTATGTGCTTTGAGCCAGTGAGTTTCTTTAAGGCCCAGCTTCTCCTTTATTAAGTGGATATGTTCATAATGTCTCTGGCGTTTGCCTTGAACGCACTATTGTAAATCATAACCATCCTGAATCATCCAGCTCCCGAATAATCGTTTTGCTTAGTATGAGAGACAGTTTTAATGGAATCGTTAAGTTAATTGTGAAATCCTTTGTTAAAATACTGCTTAAAGTAATATTACTCTCTGGAAATAGGACAGAGATAATTCTCACAAAAGGTTTCTCTCCTATCAGAGGTATAAACTGAAAGAATTCTTTAATGCTAGCGAGAGATCATATGGGCCAATTCCTGCAAGAACAGTTTGCACGTGCACAGTTTATGCTATGATTTTATCTCCTAAGAATTAGGATGAAATGGAGTAAACTAATCAAGCCTCCTCTTCAAAAAATAATGATTAATTAATTAATTATTTATTTTTATTGACAGACATTATATAGTATGTATTTATAGTGTGCAGTGTGATCTTTTGATAGATGTATACATTGTGGAATGATTAAATCAGCCTAAATTAACATGTGTATTACCTCGTGTATTTTTTTTTACAGGTGAGAACATTTCAAATATACTGTCTTAGCAATTTTTGGTTATTGTATATAAAACATTGTTAAGTATCCTCTTTAAAGAAGTAGAACATTGTGCTAAGGAACTCTGATGAGAAAATGGTCAGTGAATGAATAAAATGAGGGTAAGTCCAATGGGACAGGGAGGTTGATCCAGACTATTAACAACATTCTCAGTGGGGGGAGTTACTCCCTGAGTGGACCAGCCAGGGTGGGGGAAAGGACAGGCTGGGAACCACAGTAGGGTACCGTCTGAGAACTGAGGGCAGGAAGGTGCACTGTGCATTGCTTGTCAGTGCTCAGTCATTGCCTCTTGGAAAGCACATTCTGGAATTCAGCGTGAGAATACTCCAAACTGACATCAACCGTTTTGCAATAGCAAGACTGCCAGTTGCCTCGCTAGTGATTGCAAATGTCTGTGTCTATGTCTTCTTCTTTCATAATCTAGAAGAACCTACCCCATTTTTTTATGAGTTATATTATATAGCTGGTGTAACATGTTCAATATTTAAAAAGTAAATACAATGAAATAATGAGAATTCTGGTCTCATACAATAGACCCATACAAATCGTTTCAGGGAACTGGATATCTGACAATCTCTGGAAGTACTAAAGACCCAGGCCTGAAGCCCATAGAGCCAGGCACTTTGTGCAATGTCATGGGACAGAGTATTCCAGGAAGATACTGATGCCTCTGCTGATAGGCACAGATATGCCAGCTAACCTTACCTCTAGCCTGATGCTGGCACTGGCGGTGGCCTCGAAATCACTATGGCTGATGCCTCTGCAAAATGAATATAGTTTCTGACCCTGCCTGACAGTACCCTATGAAGATGGATTCTATGCGGTTCTTCCTTCTTGGTCATTAGCTCTGGATTCAAAAGCTGAGGTGAGTGCCTACAGTCAGAGGACTCAAGGCCATTGCCAGCATCCTAGCTGCAAGTGAGACCAGGCAAGCTAGTACCTAGTATGTTCGGCTTCTAAAGCGGGAGGTAGGTTCTGCTACATTGGTTTTCTCTTGCATAGCACAGGGGTTAGATGCTGAGGAGCCAAAAACACTAAAAAAATAGTATATATATGTTTTCATATATATATATTACATATATGTTATATATATGAAAAATTATATATATGTTTATATGTAATATATATGTTATGTATATATAGTTTGTCTTCTAAGAATGGGTTAATAAACCTTTTTTTAGTTAATACCAAATATTTGGGGACAGTTGCTCTTCGTATCCTAGACATTTCCTTTTTTAGCTCTCAATTCCTGAGAAGTCCTTAAGAAAGTAAAGATGATGCTGATTCATTAGACTCTTCTACCTGATTTTTTTTTCTGAGAAATGTTATGTAAATAGTATTTTTAGTTCAAAATTTTAACATTTCCTGGCACTAAAATCAAGGCATATTTTTTTGCTGCACACATATAATTGCTAACATATTGAGTAATCAGCCATAAAAATGATGACTAGATAGGAAGAAAAGCTTATGTGTTATAAGGTATTTTCAGAATTAAGATATGCCAAAATAAAGCAGCATTACAACGTGTCTGATAAATATCTTAAGAAAGGAATAGAACACTAAATATTTTGTTTATTATTATTATCTTAGGTTTCTGCCCATGTTCTGTCTGTTTCTTCTGAAATAAAGAAGCTTTGATCTCCTTTGTAGCCAGTGGAATATTTTTGTGGTCCAGTATTTAGAATGCAATAACAAGCCCTCCTATCAAAGCTACCTAATAGTCATTTTACAATTGATTAGCAGTGCTAGTCCTGATGCAGGTAGGTGCATGCTGTCTATAAAAGTTTCTATTATCTAGGTCCCTGTAACATTCTCCCCCAGCTCCTATTAAAGCTGACTTAGAAGTTAGGAAATTTATAAACCAGATGGAAATTAGACCATCCTCAAAAGCCTGGGAGATTTCTGTCCATATGGTTTTGGTGGTTCCATGGTGAGACCATATTTTTCCAAGTGATGTTCATGAGGGGACCAGTGGCCTTTCGATGGTGCTTACTCAGACTTCGTCTTTCCTGTGAGTCATTGTTGTTTTCGGCTAGATGCTGTGGCCTGCTTTGCTTTCAGTATGTCATTTTCATTCATTTGGAAACTAAAGAGCTGTGCTTTGCACCCTGTCCTTAAAGTCAGCAAAGCCAGCTATGCTGGGCTAAGAGCAGAGACATGTTTGCAGCTAGTGCAAAGCGCTGCAGGCTGCCTGTTTATCTCAGGGAAACAGCCACAAGGAGTGTGTTAAAGGCTCCATGGGGAAGGGTTTGAGGGCTGATGCCTGGGGCCAGTAGTACCTCAAGGCGGGCCTTGGAAGAAAGCTGGCCTTATCTTTGTGACTTGAGAAGGATAGAATATGGCATGATAGGGAGGCATGGATTTCCTGTAAAACAGTGACCTGATATATATTCCTAAATTCCCTATGGAATGGGTAGCTTGCAAGGGCTAAATGAATAAAAACACTTAGAAAAATGCTTGATTATTACAACTATCTAAGCTTTCTATATATGTTATCTTACACAATCTTTATAACAACTTTATTTAGATGAGGGAACTAGGTCTAGAGAAGTAACTTGCCCAAGGTCACAGAGCTAGGGAATGGTAGAGCCAGGATTCAAACTCAGGTGAGCTTGAGAATCCAAAGTGCCGAACTTTTACCAATTTATTCAGATTCACTACCTAGAATTATAGTCCATTGGTGATAGGAGGGGTAAAGTACTGTAGTTCACATGGAAGGGAAAAGTTAGGAATTAAAGAGAACTGCCCCAGTGCAATGCTCAAAGGAAGAGGTCCCTGCCACACACCTTGGAAGTTATAATCAGAAGCCATTTAAAACTCTGATGAGCGATTCTGTTGACTTTTGCATTCTTAGTGTTTTCACCCTCTCCCCCACATTACTTCCAAATCTACAGATATGGGAAAACCGACTCTGTACTAATTAAGAAAAAAAGTCAAGATATGATAACCCTCCTGCTAGTGATAATCATGGCGCCTCAGTAGATGTCTAACACATGTTTTATTGATAAAAGAACTTAGGGATTATCTCAGGCTGTTTTGTACATAAAGCACAGTTTACATGCAAATAGAATGTAGGCCTTTGGGCCATAATAAAAATGATTTGTGGATGAATAGTTTTAAAAGGTGTTTTGAAGAAAAATCTGATCCTTCTAAGAAGGGTCATGGGGTTGCATGGGGTAGAAAGATTTGCTGCAGTGAATTCTAGGCAGCCTAGGAGGCTCCAGTTGGCGTGCTCCCCGGGCATTCTATGGTTTTTATAGTATATTTGCATTTAACTATTAACTTCTAGGTGCCAAAATAAAGTAGCGTTAAGCTGAATATCCTTCTGGGAATAATGCTGTAAGGAAGCTAGGGTTGCCTGAGTAAGGCACTGATCTTTAGAGTACTCTAGAGTTTGCTATTAACAGTAAGAGAAGTGCGCCTCTGGACAAGGGGGGCCTCTGGGCAGCTGGTTATCAGTTACAATAAACTTCACACGTAAAGAGGACACCTCTGAAAGATATGTTCTTTTAATGTCCCCTGGACTTCATTTATCTGATTCTAAAAATTGGGTAGTTGCTTTGCTGAGTTGTCTCGTGGCACTTCATGGTTGTCCCACCATGACCCCCAGCAGGACTTTGTTGTATGAACTGGTCTATCTCTTTTCTGGAGAAGCAGGCTGCGATTGTTTACCAAAGTATTGCCACTCCCTCGTGCATTGCTTGGGACATAGCAGGTACCTGATAGATCACTGCTGAATGACTGAAGCCAAGCAATAAAGTGACTGTAAGTTTTAGAAACAGGATGACCTCTAATGGCAGTTAGCACAGTTGTCCATATAAATTAGTTTAAATTATTTATGTTTGAATTACACTGAATTGCAATGAATCATGACATACTTATTTTATACCATTATTAGGTTTAGTTCAGAACTCACTATGGTATATTTACTATATGCTGGGGCCTGTGATGGATAAGACATTGTTCTTACTTTCAATGAGCTGCCAGGCTAGTGGGGCAGAGTGAACCTAAATAAATAATTACAACCCAGTGTGATCTGATTGATGGCAAAATCGCCTACTGTGTGTCAGAACACAACCAGTTCTAAGTCACACACATTCTTAATGTCATTTAATTCTAACAATCCTATGGGATAGATACTGCTATTGTCTCCTTTTGCAAATTAGGAAACTGAGACCCAGAGAGATTAAATAAATTGTTCAAGATCACATAGTGACTAAGTAGTAGAGCCAGGAAATAAACCCAAATTAATTTGAATTTGGAAACCAAGCTAGAAACTGTTGCATTGTACAACTCCAATACAAAAGGAGGAAGGATTACTTTGGGGATGGAGGGAAAAAAAGGAGGGAGACTGCTGGCAGACATGAAGGAGGTGTTCCTTAAGCAATGACGTGAATAATAAATGGGAGTATGTCAGGTGGAGAGTTGGCAGAGGAGGGGAACAGCATTTGCAAAGTGGGGGACTGACAGTCAGAGTCTGGGAACTGGGGCGGTTCAGTACTGATTAAGCAGATCATGCAAGGAGCAGAGGAGTGAAGGTGAAGTCAAGGAGCCTGCCAGGGGAATCAGAATGTCCTCACAAGTCAGTAGCCTGTGGCAGAGTCTGCCCCTTTGCAGGTGGTTACAAAAGGGGTAGAATGTGGCTTTTTATTACTCAGCTGTTCAGGTCCTGGGTGACCAGGCCTAGTAGAGTCCATAGGGACCTCTGGCCCAGAAGCATACATACTGGGAGCTGGAATTTAGACAGAGAAATCACGAGTTCTTGGATCATAAACTCCACAATTGTTTTTTCTCTCACAATCTATGATACTTAGCACAAGGCTTGATGTCTGGTGGATTCTCAATACATTTTATTGCTGAAATGAGTCAAAGAGTAAGACTGAGAATTTACCACTAAAAAGGGTTTAAGCCTAAGGAAAATAGAGGAAAAGCAAGACGAGGTGGAGAAGAGACGGGCTTATGAACTCCAGACGAAGCAAGGAAGGGCGGGAGTGGCCATTTTACTGTGAGGAGAGCTTGGAGGACCCAGAGGATTCAGGCTTCTGGGCTGCAGTCTTGACTAATCCTTATTAGCAAGGAGGAAGCACACAAGATTTATTCCTAGAACTAACTAACTATTGTTTTTCTCTCTTTTTATTTTAGAGAAATGGTACACTTGAAACTTGATATAAGGGTTGGTTAGAATGAGCCCAATGATTTTTTAATATGAAATCAAATGGCACATTTTTTTATGACTATTTCCTGCAGGCTTTTTGATTGTCATCTCATTGGACAAGTTTGTTTTTATTCAAGGCTATAACATACTGCCTAGAAGAACAGAGGATTGCATGTCATAAAAGATAACTTCTAAATAACACTACGCTCAGCAAAGCCTTTAGTAGGAGTTGGGCGGGAGGCAGGGATGCCGGGGTTGTCTTTCCTGTCTGAGGTCTGGTGCATTAGTGGTCTCTGTGGCTGGTTGAGTTTGATACAAGCTTAGGAAATAAAAGCAGTAGAGGTCATATTATCTTCCTACTACTACTATTTTAGATTATTTTGCACACTCGTGTATGATCATTTACCTCTACGTGGAAATGGATTGGAGAATCACAAGTGTAGCACCTGTAAGTCATGGAGTTCTGGGGAGAGAACTATTCTTTCTCCCTATACAACTTTGCAGAATTAAAAAATTAAAAGTTCAGTAGAACCATTTAAGTAATATATGTCAGTTAAGAATGTTGTAAAACAGATCTAAATACTCTATTAATTCTCTGGTGCCACACTAAAAAAATACTTATTTTTCCCCTTTATTAAGAAGAAAACAATACTTCACTTAGGAGAATGGCCTCTTGGTCCATCAAGAGTATTGAAAAAGGTATTAATTCAATAGTAGCAATGAAAGAATTACAAGCGACTTGGTAAAACTCTACTAACAATGACAGTTTTATGGTGTTATCGCATCCCTGATATCCTGTCTGCCTGCCAGTGTGATGTAACTTGGGCATCATTTACGCAGCCTTACAAATCTAGAATTTCTCCTCTCCTAACTTGTATAATGTTTGTTGGCTGTGCTTTCTTTTCTGGTAGCTCATATATGTGAATAGATACCAAAGCAAATGTTTCTATTTCTCCCCTGGCAAATCTGTCAGCTGCTGATTTTTGAATTTCTTCTTCTTCCTTTGTTTCTCATCACGACTTCTTCTACTCCAGAATTCCTGGAGAATGGACTGGAATCACCAGTTTCCTAGAGAAACCACTGGGCCCACTCTCTCAATATGGGTCCCAAACTAGAGAACACAAGCTTCTCCTTCTGTTTCACCGTTAAGAAATGAACGAGAGGGCTCGATTTTGGTGGCGTTTTCCATCCAAAGATAACGCTGAAATTTTCCCAGGAATGTACTTTAGATCTGCTCTCATCTACCTGCTAATAGTCACTCGTGCTGTTGTTAGTTCCTTCATTCCACAGTTATGCTGGATCAGATACTATTTCAGGAAATAAAGATTTAAAGATTCACGAAAGGGAATCCTTTAGGATAACATTAAAAAGAAATGATCACAGTGGAGTCTAATAAGGTTAGGGAAAACGCTGTAGGACCCTCAGGAATGCACTGGCAAGCTCCGCTCAGAGACATCAAGGAACATTTTCTGGAGAAGAAAATGTTACTATTTAATTTTAAAGGCAGGTAGAATTCACTTAGTAAACAAGAAAGAGCATTTCAGAAAGGCGGAATTTTAGCAGCAGGAAATCATAGTACACTGGGGGAAATGCAGGTACAGTTGACCCTGGATGCTGATCTGAGCTGAATAAGTTCGTTTATACAGGGATTGTCTTCTGTCTCTGCCACCCTGGAGACCCCAAGACTAACCCCGCCTCGTCCCTTTCCTCCTCAGCCTACTCAATGTGAAGATGATGAAGGTGAAGAACTTTGTGATGACCTATTTCCACTTTATGAACAGTAAGTGTGTGTTCTCTTCCTACAAATTTCCTAAGAATAATTTGTCTTGTCTACCTTACTTTATCATAAGAATACTTATAATACTATTATAAGAATACTATACTGTGTGTAGTTCATATATGCTACATTATAAATAAATAAAATATGTCAACTTATTTATTGATAAGGCTTTGGTCAAGAGTAACCTCCTATACTTAAGTTTCTGGGGAGCTAAAATTATATGAATTCATGTTCAATATTATATGAATTTTGGGCTGTGCAAGGGGTCAATGCCCTTAACACCTGTGTTGTTCAAATGTCAACTGCATGTCATAGTGGTTGAGACAAAAGTTGTGTCTATGGTAATGGGAGAGTTGTGGGTGAGTTGGCTGTAAAGGGGGTTTGGAGCAACATTGTGAAGGACTCGCTGTTTGCCAATAGGGAATTTGGAGTTTATCTTGAAGGTTATGGGAGATATAGCTGAAGTTTAAGCAGGGGACAGATAGTATAAGCATTTCATTTTGGAAAGATTAATCTGGCTTCAGTGAAGAGAATAGATTGGAAACACCTGAGGATGGGCACTCTCTAACTTCCCCAGACAGACCTTTAGGTGGGGAAGGACCGACTGGTGTGGTGGGTAGGAGAATATCTGATCCAAATGCTAGGATTAGGACGATAGAACCAGGTGACCAGCAGGATTGTGTTTGGGAGAGATGCTGGGGTTGAAATGGAATAAAATATCCAGAGGGAACCATCAGAACTGAAGTTAGAGACAGGAGCAAAGAGTGTCAAATTATCCACGGGACAAGACCCGAGTGAATCCGAGGGATGGAAGCCGGCCCCTGCAGAGAGATGATTACATATCCCTGGCGCACCCCTGGATGTTGGCATACATTTGCGTGCAGAATGGCTTTGCTGGAAGTGGCCAGGGTGAGACAGACCAGAGGTTTAGAGATTCACTAGAATGCTGTTGTAGTTCAATCAAGAAGCATTAAAGGCCAAGGAGGCTTCAGAGTTGAAGAAGAGGAAGAGATGTTTCAGAGCTTTTTGCTTTCTTGGGATATTGTCTTTATTAATTAACAGCAAAATACAGCTGTAGATAACAAATCCAGTTAAGTTTACAGTAAGTTGTCATTTGATGTTAAACTTTGGAGTTTAATTTTGGAGACTATCAAAAGCAGTGCTTTTAGCTTTAGTGTAACTTATATGGAGACTCTGTCTGCCAATAGACTTAAATGGACCATGTGCCCTGGTTCATAAGAATTGATATCATGTAGGAGAATACTTCTGTCCTTACTGTCTGTGGCAGGGGATATACTCCAGGCATTTAAAGTAATTTCAAATTATGAATGCATAAATTGGAAAGAAACTGGTGCTAGACGCACACCACTGGAGGTTGTCATATAACTTGTCTGGGGACCATGTGTGTGAACATAAATTACCAGAGACTATACTGAGCTTCTGGGCCCAGAGCCACTTCCTGCCTCCAGAAGGAAAGGGCAATGACAGGGCATTAGCAGTCGTAAACAGTTGTATGAGATGCTTGCTCTACTCTCCCTGTTGGAGTAGCCCCAGTGAACCATTGTCTGGTTCCAAAATCCAGGCATGAGAACTTTCTCCTCCCTGCCCCAGTAAGGTATCCATACATGTCCTGAAGTGAGATGTGTGGTCTGAATGTGACCAAATGTCTTAGTGTGTGAGGACTCCAAGCGCTAGTGGGCAGAGGTCTCTTTCCTGCAACGTCTTGGAGAAGCTAGCTGAGGTCTAATGTTCCTCTTTTGCAGAAAATAGCTGATACAGCTTCTGAGTGCATCACAGTGCCCCATGTAGCTCCTTACACTAGCTCAGATTGAGTTAGGACCCTGCTGGGTTTAAGACCCAGACAGCCAGTCCCTACACACAACCTCCTTTGCCCTGTGCCCATCTCCTGATCCCCACTGACCTCACCTCTTGGCCCTCTCATTCTCTTTCAGATAACAGGGTACAGATCTTCATTCTAAAAGTGGTTGCCCTTAACTACCCATGTTCCTCTTGGCTGAGTAGACACCCCAATTCCTTACCTTCCTTCCAAGGTTACCTAACTTTAACTCTGGCTGTCCTGCCCTGGTCTTGGGCGGGGGCGGGGGGGGGGGTGGCTGTGTTAAACTGCTACCCCTTCCTGAGAGGTGTCTTCAGGAATAGCAAGAAGGAAAACCAGCAGGTGCTCTCACCTTCCAGTCTCAGATTTTTCTTTCCTGATTTCTTTATGAATGACTAACATAGTCAGTGGGGGAGTAGGAAATAAATGATCGGTGACAAATGATAACCACCTTAAACCTTATCCATTTATGAATAAAGTACTTAGATGAGTTATAAGATGAGGCCAGGGGCAGTTTGAGAATGCCTCAGAGTACATGCAACTTAAGGAACTCAGGGCACACCAAGTCATTTCAGAATCATAATGCTCAAAGACATAGACTTTCCAGATACCGATTTTGATTTGTACTTAGGAAACCTTTTATGAAAACTGTATGGTGGACAACTGTGTAATACACCCTGGTCATTGGTTATATAAACAGGCATAGGGTTTCCTATCTTGATTTATTACATTTATTGGGTGAAATGATTTTTTAAAAGATTAAATATGATTATTCCTCAAGTGGGCACATGTGTTAGTTTAACTCTTTCAGGTTGCAGAAAGAACACATTTCAGTACCCAAACTTATATATAAAGACGTGGAGACAGCCCTGCTCTGGGGCTGGCTCACTTCTTTGCTAATTCTTTTGTCCCAATCTCCCTCTGTTGAATGATGTTTTACGCCTTTAACTTCCCCAGTGAGAGAACGTGGGGAAGAGACTGGAAAGTTTATCATGTTGCTTTGCGGTCAGCTTAGCATATCTTTATATATTCCCTTTTGCCAACCAAGCCGGATTCATTCTTGCAGCCTAACACTTCTCGTCAAACACCTGCACCAAGGATGATGCGGTTAACATCTGTGAGTAGGAGCTAGGTGGGCGGGGCAATTGGAATAAGGATTTAGAAAGTCTTCTAATTAAAAAGAAAATGATTTCTATAGAAATAGGAACATTCTTCATGTTTCTGTTTAATTAACTGTTTAATGAGGCCCAGGCCACATTAACTACTATTTTTTTTTTTTGAGACAGAGTTCCACTATGTTACCCTCGGTAGAGTGCTGTGGTGTCACAGCTCACAGCAACCTCAAACTTTCAGGCTTACACCATTCTCTTGCCTCAGCCTTCCAAGTAGCTGGGACTACAGGCACCCACCACAATGCCTGGCTATTTTTGCTGTTGTTGTTATCATTGTCGTTTACCAGGTTCAGGCTAGGTTTGAACCCCCAACTTCTGTGTATGTGGCTGGCGCCATAACCACTGTGCTATGGGCGCTAAGCCTTAACTCCTATTTTTAATAATGCAATTTTATATAAAACCAGGTTTGGAAACTACCACTATATTAAGATAAGGGCTATGAAGAAGGGACTTTTTTCCCTTTATGCCATTGTTGACCTATTATTTGTTTTGTTGTTGCCTTTTTCACGATTAAATATCTTTACATATAAGTTAGATAATACAAAATGTATTTCTCAATATATAAAATAAATTGCTATAAATAAAATATATAAGTAAATTTATGCAAAATATAAGTAGCACAGTATATTGAAGAATTTAAACAACATGTAAAATAAAAAAAGAAAGCCATGTTCATCTAAAATTACACTACACTGAAGGAACCATTGTTAACTTTTTGGTGATCACTGCTTTACGAATCTTTTTAGGAGTATATATGTTGCATTCTATATACATACACACACACATTAAATATATATTATGTATTAAACATACATATTAATCTATATACGAATTTTACGTAAACAGGATCATATCATATATTCTGTTTTCAATCATGGACACCTGT
The DNA here is from genome assembly GCA_963574575.1 of Galagoides demidoff. Taxonomy (NCBI): domain Eukaryota; kingdom Metazoa; phylum Chordata; class Mammalia; order Primates; family Galagidae; genus Galagoides; species Galagoides demidoff. The sequence goes on from CAUYQV010037563.1 coordinate 13,826, forward strand.
CAATCCACCTGTCTACACTCTAATCTGACATTTCTGACCTCTCCATTTTGAGTGACCTTTGTTAATATTTAGTAGTGACTCCCTGTCTAATGCTTTTATCCACATTTCTATAGCTTTATACAAGTCTATTATTTCTGTGTATCTATCACATAAAGATTTAAAAAAATTATTTTGTAAATGGGATCAGATTATATTATACGCATTCCTTTTTTTTGCATCTGACTTTTCCTTCAATAGTAGTAGCTGATGAAGTTCCTCCAGGTCATCTTCTGTTGTAAAGACCTCGAGGTAGAACGTGTACGTATCCTGATTTATTTGGCCATCTCCACTACACCCCCCCCCATTAATCTACTTTCACTTTGTTTTTAGTTCCTTGCTCTTACACGTGTCTGGACATTTGGGCACTTTTATTTCCATAGTGTATGTTTCTGAGTGGGATTGAGGAGTTGAGGAGTGTATCTGTTTTAATTTTTATAGATGTTACCAGATTGCTTTCCATAAAGGATGTAATAAGTTTCAAATTTCACTTTCCATATATTTTGGTAGTTTTCCCTTATATCTCCTCAAATTCAAGTGTTATAATAGCTCTTTTTAGGTTTTGCAGTTTGATGAATGTAAATACCTGATGTTTATATCCTACTTTACATTTCTCTGACTATGAGTGAATTGGAATATATTTTTATATGGTTCGTGGCCATTTGGGTTTGCTATCTGTATCCATTGCTTATTTTTCTACTAATTTATATTTTTCTTTTTCCTACTTATTTAAAAGGGCTCTACATAGACTATAAGAAATTAAAATGGTTATTTTCAACAAAGACTAAAGTAGTTAAAATTAAAATGGTCTTTTTCAACAAAGACCAAGAATAGTAATATGTTTATTACTACGCTTACAAATTGGCTACTTACCTAGAAAATCCATACCATTTATCTGTAAAATTTGAGAAATAAATAAAATTTCCACTAAACTCATTCCAGAAACTGTCATTTAGCAATGTTTGGTGAAATTTATAGATTTGACAGGAGATTTTTCATTTAGGTTAAAATAACTTTCCCTAGAGAGGAGGCCCAGGCCACATGGAACCAATCCTTTTGGTCGAACCTGTCTCAGGAAAGACTTTGGCAAGATTGTTGCCACTCTTGACATTGCAGTCTTCAGAGAAAAGTATCCTATTTATTATTTATTGGAGGCCAAGGACCTGAATAATCAGGGTGCCTTCTGGCAGAAGAAAAATGCCGTGTCCACCTTAGGAAGATCAGAGTTGGGGGCATAAGCAGATTGAGTGGCCGTCACTGGAACATGGCTTTAAATCAAGTAGGCTGACTCTTTTTCCCTGTAATGTTTGTCTCTAAGAAAATTAAAAAGGTTTCAATGATTGGAACTGAGAGAATTTGTCTTCTAAATCTGGATTTCTCAGTGGCAAAATGTATTAAAGCATGCGAACAGGTATTTGGTTACAGTATGCTATCCTATTCCACTCAAGGAGAAAAATCTCTGTTATTTCAGAGAGTCTCCTGGGGACCTCCTGGGCCTGGGAGGGCCAACTTCCAGCAGGAATGTGCCTGGGGGTGGGTGTGAGCCTGGGCAGCTCAGGGCTGAATGGGGCTTTCACTGCTGATTGAGAGTGGGAATCAGACCTGGCTGGACTCTTCATCTGTGCTGAGGTGTGTAAGGCAGAGCGTGATCTAGCGCTTCTTCCAGATAAAAACCACTGTGCTTATGTGCCCTTAAGACCAGCAGAAGTTTATCAGGTGTGTAGGAATTGCTACACCCTAAGCTGGCCAGCTAAGAAGAGTTTGTGCAACCATAGAGCTAGAGAAACAGAGAAAACAGGAATTACAGGTTGGTAAGAGATGCGCTGAGGCTCTAAGTCTAAAAACAAATTTTTCCTTTTTTTTTTTTTTTTTAGAGACAGAGTCTCACTTTATTGCCCTCAGTAGAGTGCAGTGGCATCACAGCTCATAGCAACCTCCAACTCCTGGGCTTAGGCAATTTTTTGCCTCAGGCTCCCGAGTAGCTGGGACTACAGGCACCCGCCCCAGTGCCTGGCTATTTTCTGTTGCAGTTTGGCTGGGTCTGGGTTCGAACCCACAACCCTGGGTATATGGGACTGGTGCCCTTCTCACTGAGCCACAGTTGCTGCCCTACACATACATTTTTCTAGGAAACGAAACACATTAATAATGTTAATGAATGGGTAGATGGGGTGGGGAGAGTTTCTTCTTTTAGCACATTCTTTTGGACACATAAATAGAAAAACTGCGAAATTCTCCTTAGTTTTGGCGAATCGTGGACATGGGCTAGGCCCTGATAATTTACCAGGTTGTTTTAGAAACTCAACTCTAAGCAGAATGGTGTCCTGCTTTCTTAAGGAGAACCAAGCCTAGGAGTGCAGATGTCGGCCCCCTCTCTGAACTGAGCAATTCTTTACGAGAATGAAGCTTTTAGTTGAGGAATGAGACAGGTACACATTCTTGTAGGGCTTTAGGGTTGACAGCACACCTGAGCTGCTTACTGAGATCCTGCTCTTCAAGTGATCCAGCAAAACGTAACCGTTCCATTTCCAAAGCTGTTTTTCAATCAGAACTTGTGCCTAAGGACCCCTCTGGGGTTTTTAAAAAATCTGTTTCTGTTTGTGCATATGTAATAATATACACATGTAAGTGGTTTTCTCTGTTTTTAAACATTCACCAAAACAAAAATTACAGGTGAGCCCAAATATCTGCAATACCATCATTCTGAGCATTGTAAGAACAGAAAATTTTCCTGAAGCCGTAATGTTTCAAATTGAATAGTTGATTCTTAACTGGACAATGTAAATGGATGATTTAAAGGCAGCCATGTGAGAATCTGTATCTATCTGTGTAGTTATATAAATGCAAAATTGTGTTTACTAAATTTCTAAAAGGAAAAGCTTTATCATTACCAGTAACTTCCCCACCCAGATGAGGAAAGTAGACAATCCTGGTGTGTTCTAATGAGGTAAACAAATAAAACTTAGTTAAATAGTCATTAAAGCTTCCGCTAGTAAGCCATTCCTAGGCTTGCCGTCTAGAAACCTAATCCGATGGTTAAGCAATGCTGGCAGTTTCAGACCTGCTGACATAAATGTGTGAACAAATTTTGTAATCTAAACTGTTGACCTGCATGTTTTTTCCTTACCCCAACTCATTCCTTGCATGCAGACTCAAACTTTTCAGTATTTGGTTTGCTGGTTGAGCAGAAGCCATAAAACAAACAGACACAACTTCATAATAATCAGAGTGTTATCCAACTCTTTTCTTTATTGTAAATAATGGTGAACAGGGTGGTGCCTGTGGCTCAGTGAGTAGGGCTCCAGCCCCATGTACCGAGGGTGGCAGGTTCAAACCCGGCCCTGGCCAAAGTGCAACAAAAAAATAGCCGGGTGTTGTGGTGGGGGCCTGTAGTCCCAGCTACTTGGGAGGCTGAGGCAGGAGAATCCCCTGAGCCCAAGAGCTGGAGGTTGCTATGAGTTGTGATGTCACGGCACTCTACTGAGGGCTACAAAGTGAGATTCTGTCTAAAAAAAAAATGGTGAACAGTAGTCAATAGTTTTATATTCCTTTAAAAAAATATAACCATTCAGCAACTGAATGTAACCAATCTCTTAACCATCTATCTGAAAAACTGAACCCAACCCAAACCCAACCCATATCTTTATTAGAGATAATTCCTGCTCACTTCTCCTTTTTTTTTATTCCCAAGAAAGAGTCTTACTCTGTCACCTTGGGTAGAGTGCTGTGGCATCATAACTCATAGCAACCTCAAAGTCTTAGGCTTGAGCAATCTTCTTGCCTCAGCCTCATGAGTAGCTGGGACTGCAGGCCTGCGCTACTACATGCGGCTAGTTTTTCTATTTTTAGTCAAGACAGAGTCTCACTCTTGCTCAGGCTGGTCTTGAACTCCTGAGCTCAGGAAATCCACCCACCTTGGATCCCAGAGCGCTTACAAGTATGAGCATGAGCCACTGCACCTGGCCCTGGTCACTTCTCCTTGAAACTTAAAACAAAATAAGGGGGAATAGGAGACCTACTGAAGGATATAATTTTTTATATCAAATTTGGAAAACAGATTAATCATGTCATTCATAGGCAAGTTGAGAAAGATTCTATTTTGAAGGTTTTGTTGGGTTTTTGATGTGGCTGCTGAGGAGAGTTGTAACGTTTGGGGCTCCCTTTGTTACAATAAGCTGGGGGATAGTGTGGGAGAAGTCTGGTGTTGTCCTCTCCCTCCTGCTGTGCAGCGACTCTCCACAGATCAGCTTCTCATGCCCTGATTCCATACAGCAGAGGCGATGGATCCTAGATCACAGAATTTACAACAGAAGGAACTACAGAGGACAGCATGAGAAATGAATATGATTCCAGATGGACAACTGTGTGCAGCCAGAACAGCAAATTTATCGTCCAAGGAAGGCATTGTAGCTGTTGAATCTCCTGAATCTTATGGATTAAAGGTTTTAGATGGGAGTTTGGGAGTATGGAAGAGGATGGGGAATGGTTGTTAAGGTGAGCTGCTAGGCAATGCTAGGAAAGCAGAAACAATGCTACAACAAGGTAAAGCAAAAAAGGGGGGGGGAGGCAGAGCCTGTGGCTCAAAGGAGTAGGTTCAAACCCAGCCCCCGGCCAAAACCTGCAAAAAACAAACAAACAAACAAAAAAACCAGAAATAAGTATAGCTATTATAGAAAGTAGTAAGGATTAAAAAATGACTAGAAAATTAGATAAATATAGGCTCTTAAATACACCTAAAAATGTTAAAATGGTGGAAAAGCTAGTTAAAATGGTACAAAAGCTATTGTATTGTGTCATACATATAATACAATATGGAAAGCATAATATAATAAAACCATTTTCTCAGTCAATTAAAAACATAAAAAAACTATAGAGTCAAAGCTGAAAGTAAAGATGGAAACAGATGAAAATTTTAGAGCTTAGTGTCTCCCCTGGGAACACACCTCCAGGGTTTCCATAGTGAGGCCACGGGTTTAAGTCCACGGGAGCTGAACGCTGAAGCAGGGACTGTGGCCTCTTGGTTGCCCCTTGTGCTGCTGGCCCCCGCATACGCCCGCTGGTCAGGTGCTCTCGGTGTGGGGGCAGCAGTGTCTACCTACCTTGACAGTAGCTCTACGCAGCCCAGCCAGGCACACCAACTAGTCACAGGATGCTGGACAGTGTTGGCAGCGGTTGGACTGCAGGACAGGCCTTCAAGACACCCTTCGAGGAAGGGCGTAATGCTTTAAAGAATTTCAAATTTAAAAACATTTAATAGAGTGATGTGTTTTGGGTTTTTACTTCGCCTTAACTATTTACACATTGAATCATCAACTTGTCTTCCTCAACCAGTAAAATCTAATAGTGGAAGGGAGTGTAATTTAAGCCTGTTTTCCTGAAGTAGAACTGTAGCCTGAGCTACTGTGATGGAAGAGAGAGTTTAAAATAATCCTGAGCATTCTAGATTCCTATCCTTGAGGAGAGGTAGAACACCAAAATCAGCCAGAAAGGCAGGTGGGGACTGGACTCAGTGTGAGCGTGAGACGGACCCTGACCGTGACACGCCCTTCACCAGTTTCATGTTGGCTGGCGTGGACGTGGACGTCAGCCCTGGACACGTGCTTTACGCTGTAATATCTCGCTCCTAACGTGCTGACCTACATTTAAATTACTTCCAGTAATAAAGAGAGATTTGCCTGATTCAAATCTCAATAGACTTAATTTCCATTGCTTTGTGGAAATGTGCCAAATGGTGTCAGCTGGAAATGTTCCCAATCACATCGCTCCGTTTGTACATGTTGCTGTATTCAGATGGTTTTACATATGCTGTATGGGTAAAAATGTTTTCTGGTCTTTTTTTTTTTTTTTGGTCTTCTGGAACCAAATCCGTAGCGTAGATTTTAGTTTAATGGATGTAGTTTTATGAGTCTTGCAGGGAATTCCTTACAGATGGCATTCATGTAGGGGTGATGATTTTCTCTTCAAATTTTTGATGCTTGTGCTCCATCTTCACTGTGATTTGATTATCTTGCTTGCTACCTAACTGAACTATTGAGGTAAATCTAGAACAAGCTCCCACCACTGCATTTATTCACTTATATTCCTGTGGATCCATGGACTCTGCCTCCCCCCAGACTCAAGGTTAATCATACTCTGCGGTCCTAACTTCTCCCCTTGGGTACTAGAGCCATTCTCCACTTGCCTGCTCAAGAATGTGTCTCAACAATCATCCATTCTTTTAGCATAACCATTGCATAAATATGCTGATATTTCTCCCATTCATAAAAGCCCCACAGCAACCACACCATCTCTTTTCCATTCTATACTTTTCCATTCTCTTTTCTTGCCCCAGCAGCCAGAGTGATCCTATTGATCTGAGTCTATTAGAAATCTTCAGATGACCTCCTCTCTCAGCCATAGCAAAGGACAAAGCCTTAATAACGGCCGACAAGACCCAACATGATTCCCTTGCCTCCTCACTGGCTCTACTTTCATCAGACCAAAGTCCATGATGTTTCTTGAACGTGCCAGGGGTGTTTGTGGCTCAGAGATTGTACATTTGCTTCTGCTGCCTGGCGTGCTTATTCTCCAGAGGTTCTGCCCCCTCAGCTCCTGCAGGGCTTTGCTCCTCCGTGCTGTCCACCTCGACCACACCATCTAAAACTGCACCCCTGGCTCCTTTTCCTGTTTCAGTCTCCTCTCACCCTCTCCAAGATGGATCAACTTCTCATATATGCTATATAAGTTATTTACCTATTCCTTTCTTTCTATTTTTGAGACAGAGTCTCACTATGTCACCCTCTGTAGAGTGCTGTCACATCATAGCTTACAGCAACCTCAAACTCTTGGGATTAAGTGATTCTCTTGCCTCAGCCTCCAGAGTAGCTGGGACTACAGGCACCTGCCACAGCGCCCGTTTATTTTTGTTGTTGTTGTTGCAGTTGTCATTGTTGTTTAGCAGGCCCAGGCCAGGTTCAACCCCTCCAGCCTCGGTGTATGTGGCCAGTGCCCTCACCACTGAGCAATGGGTGCTGAGCCTATTTACCTATTTCTTTAGTTATTTTCTGGTTTTCCTTCACTGAAACATACATGTCATGGGGGAGGAAATGTGTACGCATGCTCGGTAAAGGGCCTGCATGTCGTAGCTTCTCAGGTAATGCTTGTCACTGGAGGGAATGAACGTGTAAACCCCATAAATGAAGGGACCTTGCTGTTGCTCTATCTCCAATGACTAGGATACCGCCTGGCTCATAGTAAATTTTTTCCAATAATTATTTGTTAGATGAATGAATCAAGTGAAAGCTAAAAGAAACTGCATTTCATGGCACTGAGCCAGTCCCCCCCAAACCCACGCCCACCCCACACACCTCTGAGTTCTTTGCTTCTATCAGTATTTGGCTCTGAAGCAATCTGGGGGGAAACGTGAATTTATGGTCTTCACCCTTCTTTGAGTCCTCAAATATTTCCCAAGGATGGGGTAAGCCTGAGGAAGGAGGGCGTGTGAGCTGGGTAGTGAGTGGGGAAGGGCCAGGGCTATAACTGCAGGGCCAGGAACTCTGCCCTGCCTTCTGTCTTTTGGGTTGCGAGTTTATTCACTCCAGAAATATTCATAAAATGTCATCTATGTGCGAGGCCCTGGAGACACAATTCATTCATTTATCCTTTCATTCAATAATGCTGAATGTTCCCTCTGTTCATGTGACTCCAAGTTGCCCTCACATAGTGGTAAGTGTCCAGATGCAGGGAGGGGTGGCTTGGCCCAGGAAATGGTGAGGAAATGAATTAGGAGCCCCTTCTGGAGGGAGGTGGCAATTGGGAGCAGCTCATTCAACTCAAGAAGGTGGTTCCACGGGGTGTCCTTCCTGACCCAGGGGATACTTAGCATCCAAAGGAATAAACAGAGCCCCTGTGTTTTAAGCCTTCTTTAAGTGGGGGTGATATTTGGTTATCCTTTGTTGCCAATAAAAATGAGATCTTGGCTTCAACTGGAAGCAGCCCTTATTCCTTATACTTTGTATCCAGTATTTTATATAGCCTAAAAAAACCCCTGGAACATTGGTTGGTATCATTTTACTACTTTAAGAATTTTTGTCTTTAGTGTTTATTTTGTTTCTGATGGTTGAATTTATATTTTTGGCCCCAAAGATTCTTATTCAGAATCTGAACAATCTAGTAGCTAACACCAGATAGAATGCTTTGTCTATAGATATTAAGCAGTGATTTATTTTACTCATTGTGTGTTTGGCATACCAGGGAAAAAAGTTTACTTTTCTTTGGACAGCATCCCTGTCTTTTTCTTAATGCAATTTTTCTCTGTTCACTGAGAGCCTATAAAAAAATTGGCAAAAATAAATCACATAGTAGGAGATAGACAGATCCTCTTTCTTCCTCAGTGTGAATGGGAAGTGGGTTAGGGATATAGGTTATTCTTTTCAAAAGCTTCTGAAAGGAAGACTAGAGTGTGGAATAGAGTTAAGAATTTTAGGATAAGATGGGAGCCTCTTCAAGTGTATGGCCTGAGGGGTGTCAGGAGATTCAGGATACATAGGAGAGAAAAGAAACAATTAACTAGTGCACAGAGGAATGAATGTGCTGAGGGAGTAAGGGTGTAGTTGGAGGGGATGGGGAAGGAAGAGGGCTTGAAAAGAGGGGTGAAGGCTTAGAATATCCCCTAAACTAAGGTGACCAGAGGTCCCACTTTTGGCGGGACAGTCCTGAATTTTAACAATTTGTCCTGGATCCTGCGATGTTTTAAAAAGTCCTGATTTTTGGAAAGACTGCACGACAAGCTAGGGAACACAGGTGAACAGGAAGGGAACATATGGTTTTCGGCTGCCATGCGGCTGTTTCGCCAGGATATGAGCTTTATATTATTTTTGTTAATTTTATAACGTTAAACTTTAATAATAACAAATAATTGTTGAGAACTGATTATCAAGAACTGCTTATTAAAGTTTGCATTGTTGTCAGGCCCCGCCCCCAAGGCCCCACCCCACTCCATGGTGTCCCACTTTACCAATGTTAAAATCTTGTCACCTTACCCTAAACCAATAGATGGGCTGAGCATAGGCACAAGAGAGCAGCACTCACATACGCAGTACCATGGGGCTAATGATTCCACTTGATGAGAACTGGAATCAAAAGTGGACCTCGTGACACCCTGGCCTATTACCTGTGCACAGAGTCTCTTAAGGGTAGTAGGATTTGTTACTATTGGATCCATGAATCACTTTGGGGGGAAAACTTAAAAAAAATTCATTTAAAAGTAATTTCAGACTTAAAGTTGCAAAACAGTGCCACTATTCCTATTGAACTTCCCCCATGTTTACCAGATGTTAGCATATTACCACACTAGCTTTATCATTCATTTTGTAACTCTCATTCTATACGTGTGTGTATAATGTTTTCCTGTTATGTTTAGAGTAATATCATGTGGATATAATAACCCTTTATCTCCTAATAACTCAGTGTGTACTTCCTACAAACAAGAACTTGTTCTTAGAAACCACAGTGCAATAAAGTCAGGAAGTCACCATCAACCTAACACTGTTATCTAAGCTACAAAAATTCAAATTTACTTTGGTGAGATTTTAAAAAGTGAATCATTATGCCTTCCATTTTTTAATAGACCAGAAGAGTTTTTTTTTTACTAAAATATTCTTAGTAATCAGTTCAAAGATCATGAAATGCATGGCTTTTTTTTTAATAAGCAAAGCTTTCAACAACTGTATATTCAATTAGAAAAAAAGGACTGATTTAAAATTGTTTGCAGTGGTTACAGGAAAAGGCTCAATCTATTCAAATAAGATTGCTAATGGGGTTTTCAGTAATAGCAAAAAAAAAAAAAAAAAAAAAAAGGAGGTGGATTCCTGGATCATTATTTTTACTGTAAAATGCACAGAACTCAGCATTATTTTAGAAAATTATTTACAGAGGTGCAGAAATAGTGACGATCATGTTTTCCAGTGTTCCTTGGAAAATGTGAAATTTTTATTTCTAGCATATAACAACATCAGGATGTGGCCAAAGAGAAATGCACAGCTCTGAGACCAGTGTCACACTCATTAGCCAGGGTCTGCGGGTCGAGGAGAAGGCAGGAGGTGGTCTGCCTGAAGCCGGGAAAATGATAAAACTCCCAGACAAATGGCAGAAAGGACAACATGCTGGGTGGGCGGCTGTTTCAGATGGGAAATGACTGGATGCCGCCCTCTTTATGGACCAGCGTCTCATAAACCCTTAGAGTCGTAATTAATGCTACTTGTGTAACTCCACCCCAAGGCAGTGTATACGTTTTGTTTGTCTTTTTCTAATCTATTTATTTAAATTATAGAGTGAGTACATAAAAAATTCTTAAATTGAATATGATGCAGTTGACATTTTGGGAGGTCAAAATAGTAGAATAAGCAGCAATTCCACATAGCCCAATCTGATTAAAGAGGGGCAACCTGACAAAAGGTTCCAAGGATAGAAACCCCATAGAACAAAATGTTAAAGCTGTCTATATTTTTAATTGCTCCCACTGCCCTTCCTGGGGGTAACTTCTGCTAATTTCTGAAGTGTATCCTTCCACTCTTTTCTAAACATTTACATAATAACACACACATAATCAAAATGTTTTAGTGGGCTCACACTGAACACATTGTTTAACAATTTACTGTATGTATGTGAGATTTTTGTATGTTCTTTCTGGCAATACTTGCATAATTTTCCTTATGATTCTTTCATGGCTTACTTAATCATTTGCTTATTATTCCTTTATTAATAGGTACTTTTATTTTTAAATGTTTTAGCCAATATTATAATGAGGATTCTAATGTATTTATCTGTGCACGCGGACAAAATTTTTGTAAAACAGATTCTTAGAAGTGAAACAGCTGGGCTGGAGGCATATGTGCATGAAATTTTATTGAATACTCCCAAATTCCCCTTAGCAATTTATCCACTCACAGTGCTTATTTCCTTCCATCCTTGCTCATACTAGTTCTAATAAATTTTTAAAATTCTTATTAGTCTAATAAGCGGAATATAACAGTATGGTTTTCCTTGATTATTAGTCAGGTCAGATAACTTTTGATAGGTTTTTATATTTTTTTCTGCCAGTTGCCTTTTCATAATCTTTGATTTGTGTGGAGATTGGATGTTAATTCTTTTTTTTTTTGAGACAGAGCCTCAAGCTGTCCCCCTGGGTAGAGTGCTGTGGCATCACAACTCACAGCAACCTCCAACTCCTGGGCTCAAGTGAGTCTCCTGCTTCTGCCTCCCAAGTAGCTGGGACCACAGGTGCCCGTCACAACGCTTGGCTATTTTTTTTTTTTTGGTTGCAGCCATCATTGTTGTTTGGCGGGCCTAGGCTGGATTCGAACACATCACCTTAGGTGTATGTGGCTGGCACCTTAGCCACTTGAGCCACAGGTGCCAAGCCTGAATGTTAATTCTTCATTGTTTTATGTTCCAATATTTTTCACCAGTATAGTCTTTTAACCTAATTTATGGTAAATATAATCATTAGGAGTTTTTTTTTTTTTGTTCTGTTAGGTCAATCGATTTATTTCATTTTGAATCTTGTGATTTAAAAAACACTTTACAATCTTAAGATTACAAATTTTTGGCCAGGCACGACGGCTTATACCTGTAATCCTAGCACTCTGGAGGTTGAGTGGGGGATGCCTTGAGTTGGAGACCAGCCTGAGTAGGAGCAAGACCCCTACTCAGAAAAGTTAATGAGTTTGTGGCTGGTGCCTGTAGTCCCAAGTACTAGAGAAGCTGAGGCAGGAGGACTGCTTGAACCCAGGAGTTTGAGGCTGCTGTAAGGTAGACTGAGATCAGGGTACTTGAGCTTGGGGCAGCAGAGTGAGACTCATCTCAAAAACAAAAACCAAAAGGATTGGCATACTCTCATCTAATGGGCACAGTGTAACAGTATATGGCACACCTGGGTGAGGGCCACGCTACAACAGGGACCTTACCTGAGTAACCTTAATATTGTAACCTAACCATCCGTACCATATATTAATCTGGAAACACACACACAGCTGTACAGGTAAACAACAACAAAAAAAAAGGATTACAACTTTTTATATTTCATTCATTTAATTTTTCTTTTTTTTACTTTTAGCCTCTTTAGTATATTTGCCATTATTTCTTATATATAATGTGATGTTAAGAACTGGTTTTATTTTTTTCCAATAGATATTTATGCTAGCACTGTTTGTTAAATAAGGATATCCTTTCTTTTTTTTTTTTTTTTTGTTTCTTTGCCAAAATAAGATTTATTTTGAAAGTCATTTGAAAGATGCCAAGTAAAGGAGCTCAATGGATATAGGTTCCAAATCCATATTCTTTCCAGCCCCCATCAGTGGTCTTTGTCCTGCCAAAAAGTTGCTTTCTTTGGTAATATCCTATGTTTAGCTTCCTGGAGAAGAGATCTTTTCGCATAAGCCACCATCTTCATTTTTTTTGTAGAGTAGAGCTTTATTTCCGGGAACAGCTTGCTAGTTAGAGATGGGTTTTTTTTTTTTGTTTGTTTGTTTTTAAAAAAAACACATCAAGGTAGATCTAATATGTTCCACAGAGTGGGGAGGCTCAGCCAAAGGTGAAGTGGAAAAGTTCTCTGGTATTTCTTTATCATCTTGCTGCAACCAGAAATCCACATGAGGAAATGGCATCCAGGAATACAGTCCTATCTGAAGTTGTTCTGTCTTTGCATCGTAAATGCTAATCATTGATCCCCCTGTTACAGCCTGTGCAGCTCGTAGTTCTTCCTCTGGACCCTGATCTTGAAAAGAGGCTCTATAAATCTCTGCAGTTTTAACGTTAACAGCAATGCCATAAATGACTGGGAAGTGGTTTTCATTTTCTTCTTGGCCATTTAATTCTGTCACTCACAATGTCACTAAGTGAATATCATCTTCTTGAATGTCAGATTCACTGAGAAGTTGATGGGTAAGTTTTTGTGACAACTGCCTATCATCCCTGAAGCCTCCCACGAGGGAGGTGCACTTCTAGTCTTCCACATTGAGTGTGGTCGGAAAAGGATTTTATGGAGTTCATGATCAAGGGGACCTCAGCTTTGGTGTTGCTTCCATCACAATGTGTCAGGCAGGTTGCCCCATTACCTGTGTGCCTCAGGCCCACAATGTGACAAGTGGTGGCATCATCAGAACCCAGAATGGAGAGGGAGCCATCCTTTGGGGAGGTCGCTGCAAGCTCTCTTTGCTGAACATACAGAAGGCCCTGGGGTCCCACTTGCTGAACAGACTGACAGCTGAGAAGTCTGGCTCTTTCCTCCAGAGGGAGTGAGCTCAGACGAGGTCGCCAGTGGACTGCGACAGCCACACTCGCTGCCCCTATACGAACAGCAGCATCCCGGATGTGGCTGCCCCCTGCCCCCCCCATCCTTTCTTAACTGATTATAATTGCCAACTTTATTGGATATACTAAATTCTTCCATATATGGGTCTGTTTTTGGATTTTTTAAAAATTGTTTTATTTATCTATGTATTTCTACACCCATATTACACTAATGTAATTGCAATTATTTCAAAGTATTTTTAGAAATATCTGGGAGAGCTATTTTTCTCTTATAATCCTTTTAAAAAATCTTGCCTATCTCTTCATCTTTTGCTCACATGAAATTAAAATCAGCTTAAGATTTATTAAATTCTTCTTCTTTTTTTTTTTGCAGTTTTTTGGCCAGGGCTGGGTTTGAACCTACCACCTCCAGCATATGGGGCCAGTGCCCTACTCCTTTGAGCCACAGGCACTGCCCTAATTTTCATCTTTTTGATAATAGCCATTCTAACAGGTGTGAGATGATACCTCACTGTGGCTTTAATCTGCACGATCTGGTGATTAGAGACACTGAGCATTTTTCATATACTTATTGGCCATTTGTTTGTCTTCTTTTGAAGAAGCATTAAAAATCTTTTTGCCCATTTAAAAAATTTCTATTGTTGATTTTTAGGAGATATTTTTATGTTCTAGATACAAATATATACCTTGTCATATGTATACTGTGAATTATACATATGTATATTTTTTCCTCGTCAGTGACATGACTTGCCTATTTACTTTCTAAATAGTGTCTTTTAAACTGTAGAGATTTAATAACAGCACCTTTTGAAGAGTAGCAATTTTAAATTTTGATGAAATCCAATTTACTAATACTTTGTTAAGACTTTTCATGTTCTTCCCAAGAAAGGTTGGCATACTCCTGAAGTCATAAAGATATTTTCCTATGTTTTCTTCTAGAAACTTCATAGTTCTAGTTTTTGTTTATGAGCCACTTTAAACTAATTTTTGTATATAGAGTAAAATGGGATCAAGGGTCATTTTTTTCCCCATAAGAATATCCTATTGTTCCAGAACCATCTGCTTTAAAAAAGACCTTTTTGGGGGGACCATTGTATTGACTTGGTGCCTTGATCAAAAATCAGCTGGGGTGGTGCCTGTGGCTCAAGGAGTAGGGTGCCGGCCCCATATACCAGAGGTGGTGGGTTCAAACCCAACTCGGGCCAAAAGGAAAAAAAACTCAATTGAGCAAATATATAAGGACCTATTCCCAAAGCCTCCAGGGGTCTTCAAACTTTTTAAACAGGGGGCCAGTTCACTGTCCCTTAGACAGTTGGAGGGCCAGACTGCAGGCCCCAGGACGAGTTGGCTGCTAAGCAGGACAGGCAGCGGCGGCAACAACACCCAGCGGGCCGGATAACTGTCCTTGGCCAACCACATGTGGCCCGAGGGCCATAGTTTGAGGACGCCTGCTTCCTGATTCCTCATTTGTCTATCCTTATGCCTTTAAAAAACTGTTTGTATTGTTGTAGCCTTTTAGTAAAATTTTAAGTAAGGACATAATTTCTCAAGATTGTTCCTAGTTGCTTTACATCTCTATGTAAATTTTAGAATCACCTTGTCAATTTCTACAAAAAATTAACCATAATTTTAATGGGGATTGTATTAAAGTTATCAATCAATCTTGAAATAATGAATGTCTTAATCCTGAGTCTTCAATAGTTGTCTGTAATCATTAATTTAGTTCTGCATTATTTTTCCACTAGAAACATTTTACAGAATTTCTTTTGTTGAACAATAGGGTCTTGCTGTGTCCCTCAGGTTCAAGGGATCCTCCTGCCTCAGCCTTCCAGAAAGCACTACAGGTGGGCACCCTTGAGTCCAGGTGAAATTTTACACATTTTTTATTAGATATATTTTTAGGGGGTTGAATTTTTTAAAAATATTTTGAATATATTTAAAAGCTTTATTTTTCAATTGTTTGCTGGTGGCACATAAGACAACGATTAGACTTTCTATGGGTTCCAACACTTCTAATTTCACTTTTTAATTCTAGTGGGGGTTTTTTTGTGTGTAGATTCAATGTTTTTCTTTCTTATGTACATAATCATCGTGCCGTTTGTAAACAATAATAATTTCACTTCTTTCTTTCCAATACTTCTGGCTTTTGTCTTATTTTCTTGCTTTATTACATTGGCTGGGAGGTTCCAGTAGGTCTCGTGTAGTATCTTCAAGTTGGATCTTACTTTCTTATTGTGGCAAATGTCCCTGACGTGAACGTTGCCATTTTTTAATGTACAGTCTTGTGGCATTCTGTGGATTCATGGTATTGGCAACAATCACCACCATCCATTCCCAGAATTTCTCCATCTTCCCCAACTGAAATTCTGTGCCCAATAAACACTAACTCCTCTTTCAATACCCTACCCAGCCCGAGGCAGCCACCAGTCTACTTTCTATTGCTACCAATCTGACCAGTGTAGGTCCATCACATAAGCCAAATGGCACCATATTTGTCCTTCTGAGACTGGCTTATTTCACTTAAGCATAAGGTTTTCAGGGTTCATCCAGTGCGTCTCAGAATTTTATTCCTTTTTAAGGCTGAATAATACCCCATTCAATGAATTAGCAAATTGTTTTCTTTTTTATTGTTGGGGATTCAGTGAGGGTACAAAGAACCAGGTTGCATTGATTACATTTGTTAGGTAAAGTACCTTATATTATTGTGTCCTGTGCCCAGAAGGTGTGTCACACAGTGTCACTCACTCCTTACCTTCCTCCCTCCTTATCTCTCTCTGCTCTTTCTTTCCCCAACCCCCCTCCTTCCCTCTTTGCTCTTCCCTTCCCCCACCCCCCACTGTGTACTAGGTCATCAACTGTCCTCATATGAGAATTGAGTACATAGGATTCTTGCTTCTCCATTCTTGTGATGCTTTACTAGGAATAATGTGTTCCATTTCCATCTAGTTTAATACAAAGGATGTAAAGTCTCCATCTTCTTTAATGACTGAATAGTATTCCATGGTGTACATATACCACAGCTTGTTAATCCTGGGTTGGTGGGCACTTAGGCTGTTTACACATTTTAGCTATTGTAAATTGAGCTGTAAGAAACAATCTAGTTCAAGTGTCCTTGTGGTAAAATGATTTTTTTTTTTCTTCTAGATAGATGCCTAGTAATGGGATTGCAGGATCAAATGGGAGGTCTAGCTCGAGTTCTTTGAGGGTTCTCCATACTTCCTTCCAAAAAGGTTGTATTAGTTTGCAGTCCCACCAGCAGTGTGAAAGTGTTCCCTTCTCTCCACATCCATGCCAGCATCTGCAGCTTTGAGACTTTGTGATGTGGGCCATTTTTGCTGGGGTTAGATGATATCTCAAGGTGGTTTTGATTTGCATTTCTCTAATAATTAGGGATGTTGAACATTTTTTCATATGTTTACTAGTCATTTGTCTGTCTTCTTTAAAGAAAGTTCTATTCATCTCTCTTGCCCATTGATATATGGGATTGTTGGCTTTTTTCATGTGGGTTAATTTGAGTTCTCTATAGATCCTAGTTATCAAGCTCTTTTCTGATTCAAAATATGCAAATATCCTTTCCTACTGTGTAGATTGTCTGTTTGCTTTGGTTGTTGTCTCCTTAGCTGTACAGAAGCTTTTCAATTTAATTAAGTCCCATCTGTTTATTTTTGTTGTTATTGCGATTACCATGGCAGTCTTCTTCATAAAGTCTTTCCCCAGGCCAGTATCTTCCGGTGTTTTTCTTATGCTTCCTTTGGGGATTTTTATCATTTCATGCTTTAAATTTAGGTCTTTGATCCATCTTGAATCAATTTTTGTGAGTGAAGAAAGGTGTGGGTCTAGTTTCAGTCTTTTACATGTGGATATCCAGTTCTTCCAGCACCATTTATTGAATACGGAGTCTTTCCCCCAAGGTATGTTCTTGTTTGGTTTATTGAAGATTAGGTGGCTGTAAGATGTTAGTTTCATTTCCTGGTTTTCTATTTGATTCCAAATGTCTATGTCTCAATTTCTGTGCCAGTACCATGTTATCTTGACCACTATGGCCTTATAGTACAGCCTAAAATCTGGTATGCTGATGCCCTCAGCTTTGTTCTTATTACTAAGAACTACCTTATTTATACAGGTTTTTTTCCGGTTTCATTCAAAACAAAGAATTATTTTTTCCAAGTCTTGAAAGTACAGTGTTGTTATTTTAATAGGGATGGCATTGAATCTATAGACTGCTTTGAGAAGTATAGACATTTTAACAATGTTGAGTCTTTCCACCCATGAGCATGGTATGTTTTTCCATTTGTTGATATCCACTGCTATTTCTTTTTTTAGGGTTTTATAATTTTTTTTAATAAAGATTCTTCTCTCTTTTGTTAGGTATATTCCTAGGTATTTCATTTTCTTTGAAGCTCTAGTGAAGGGAGTTGTGTCCTTAATTAGCCTCTCATCTTGACTGTTTTTGGTGTATACAAAGGCTACTGACTTGTGAACATTGATTTTATATATCTTGAGACATTACTATATTTTTTGATGACTTCCAGAACTCTGTGGTTGAGTCTTTGGGGTTCTCTAAGTATAAGATCATATCATCAGCAAAGAGGGAGAGTTTGACCTCCTCTGCTCCCATTGGGATATCCTTTATTATCTTCTCTTGCCTAATTATATTGTCTAGAACTTCCAGCACTATGTGGAATAGTTGTGGCAATACAGGACAACCCTGTCTGGTTCCAGTTCTAAGTGGAAATGCTTTCAGTTTTACTCCATTCAGTAAAATATTAGCTGTGAGTTTGTCATAGATAGCTTCGATCAGCTTAGGAAATGTGCCACCTATGCCTATGCTCTTCAGTGTTCTAATTAGAAAAAGATGCTGGATTTTATTGAATGCTTTTTCTGCATCTATTGAGAGCATCATATGGTCTTTGTTTTTGCTTCTGTTGATATGGTGAATAATGTTTATGGATTTAAACCAACCTTCCATCCCTGGGATGAAACCTACTTGATCATGGGGTATGACTTTTTTGATGTTAAGCTGTAATCTGTTGGCTAGGATTTTGTTGAGAATTTTTGCACTAATTCATTAGTGAAATTGGTCTGAAGTTCTCCTTTTTAGTTGGGTCTTTTCCTGGTTTTGGTATCAGGGTGATGTTTGCTTTGTAGAAGGTGTTGGGGAAGACTCCTTCCTCCTCAATTTTTTGGAATAATTTCTGCAGTATGGGAATAAGCTCTTCTTTGAAGGTTTGACAGAATTCTGGTGTGGAGACATCTGGACCAGGACATTTTTTTTGTTGGGAGACTTTTTATTGTTTCTTTGATCTCAGTGCTTGAAATTGGTCTGTTCAGGAGATCTCTTTCATCTGGGCTAAGTCTAGGGAGAGGGTGTGATCTCTCCCTAGAGAGAGAGATCTGTTTTCTTCACATTGTCAAATTTCTGGGCATAGAGTTTCTGGTAGTATTCAGAGATAATCTCTTGTATCTCTGTGGCATCAGTTGTAATTTCCCCTTTATCATTCCTGATTGAGGTTACTAGAGACTTGACTTTTCTATTTCTAGTCTAGTCTAGTCTGGTCAAAGGTTTATGTGTTTTATTTATTTTCTTAAAAAAACAACTCCTTGTTTCATTAATTTTCTGAATGATTCTTTTCTTTTCAATTTCATTAATCTTTGATTTAAATTTGGTTATTTCTTTTCTTCTGCTGAGTTTGAGATTAGATTGTTCTTCTTTTTCCAATTCCATAAGATGACTAATGAGTTTGTTGATGCCTTCTCTTTCTGTTTTTTGGATGTAGACTTCTAAGCTCTAATCTCTTTGCTAGAATAAATTTTCTAGCAAGCAATAAATTTTCTTCCCAGGATTGCTTTTTCTGTATCCCTCAGGCTTTGGTAGCTTATGCCTCATTGTTGTTATGCTCAAGGAAGTTAATGATTTCCTTTTATTTTTTTTTCCTCCACCCAACTGTCATTCAGCACAAGGTTGTTTAATTTCCATGCCTTTCTGTGGGGTTGAACATTTTTGCTGGAGTTGAGTTCCACCTTTAGTGGCTTGTGGTCTGAGAAGATACAAGGTAAAATTTCTTTTTTCTTTTTTTGTTTTTATAGAGACAGAGTCTCACTTTATCGCCCTTGTTAGAGTGCTGTGGCATCACACAGCTCACAGCAACCTCCAATTCCTGGGCTTAAGTGATTCTCTTGCCTCAGCCTCCCGAGTAGCTGGGACTACAGGCACCTGCCACAATGCCCAGCTGTTTTTTGGTTGCAGTTCGGCTGGGGCTGAGTTTGAACCCACCACCCTCTGTATATGGGGCTGGTGCCCTACTCACTGAGCCACAGGTGCCACCCAGCAAGGTAAGATTTCAATTTTTTTGATTTTGTTGAGGTTTGTTTTGTGTCCTAGGGTATGATCAATTTTGGATACCGTTCCATGGGGCGATGGGAAGAATGTATATTCTTTAGCTTTGGGATGGAGTGTTCTCTATATGTCTATCAAGCACAGTTGTTTAAGTCCTTTATATGTTTGTTTAATTTCTGTTTAGAGGATCTGTCCAGCTCTGTAAGAGGAGTGTTAAAGTCCCCTGTTATTATGGTGTTATAGGATATCATATTGCTCAGACTGAGTAAGGTCTGTTTCAAGAACCTGGGAGCATTAAGTTGGTTGCATAAATATTTAGAATTGAAATGTTTTCTTGTTGTATTTTTCCCTTGACCAATATAAAGTATCCATCTTTGTCTTTTTTGACTTTAGTTGCTTTAAATCTACTTGTATCTGAAAATAAGATTGCAACCCCATTTTCGTTCTGAATTCCATTTGCCTGAAAATTGTCTTCCAACCCTTAACTCTAAGCTTTAATTTGTCTTTTGAGGCAAGGTGTGTTTCCTGCAGACAGCAAATGGATGGCTTGTGTTTTTTAATCCAGTCAGCTAATCTATGCCTCTTCAGTGGGGAATTTAATCCATTAACATTATTGATATTATTTATGAGTGTGGTAGTGTTCTATTCATCCTATTTTGTGAAAGTCCATTGCTTAGTTTTGTCTTTTGCATCATTGTGGACGCTAGGTTCTGTCCTTTAATTTCTGGGTGCTTTACTTTGTTGGTGGTCCATTGTGATTGTCAGTATGTAGAGCAGGTTGAAGTATTTCCTATAGAGCTGGTTTTGTTGTGGCAAATTTCCTCAATGTTTGCATATCAGTAAAAGATTTGATTTCTCTGTCAATTTAAAGCTTAGCTTAGCAGGATATAGAATTCTGGGCTGAAAATTGTTTTGTTTAAGTATATTAAAGGTAGATGACTATTGGCTTGAAAAGTTTCATTAGAGAAGTCTGCAGTCACCCTGGTGGATTTGCCCCTGTAAGTCAATTGGCACTTACTCCTGGCAGCTTGCAAAATCTTTTCTTTTGTCTTGACTTTGGACAGGTTTATCACAATGTGTCTTGGAGAAGCTCTATTTGAGTTGAGGCTACCTGGGGTCAGATAGCCCTCTGAAAGGAGTGTGTCAGAATCTGGTGGTATTTGGGAAATTTTCATTTATGATATTCTCTAGTAGGGCTTCCATTCCCCTGGGGCATTCTTTCTCTCCTTCTGGGATACCTATAACTCGTATGTTTGAACACTTCATGAAGTCCCATAATTCTGTCAGTGAATATTCTGCTTTCTCTTTCTTTTTTTCTGCCTCTTTAACTACCTGAGTTATCTCAAGAGCTTTGTCCTCTACCTCTGAGATTCTTCTTCACGGTCTAATCTGTTATTGATCCTTTCTACTGCATCTTTAAATTCCCTTGACTGCTTCAATTTCTTCGGCTCTGCTCTATCCTTTCTATATTCTTCATATTGTCCATCTCTTATTTAATTCTGGTTTTGGATTTCCTTTTGGTTATTTTCCACTTTACAGTAATTTTCTTCCTTGTTTTCATCATCTGTATTTTAAATTCCCCTTCTGTCATTTCTAACCTTTTTTTTTTTTTTTTGAGACAGAGTCTCACTATATTGCCCTTGGTAGAGTGCTGTGACATCACAGCTCACAGAGACCTCCAACTCTTGGCTTAAGCAATTCTCTTGCCTTGACCTTCCAAGTAGCTGGACTATAGGCACCTGCCACAATGCCTGGCTATTTTTTGGTTGTAGTTGTTATTGTTTGGCAGGCCTGGGCTAGGTTTGAACCTGGTGGCTCTGGTATATGTGGCTGGCTGTCTAGCTGCTGAGCCACAGGCACCAAGCCAAACATTTCTTTGTAAGTGGAATCCTCTGCAGTATCTACCTCCCAGTCCCTTGGGGGATTGCTCTGGACTGGTTTTTCATGTTGCCAGGATTTTCCTGCCATTTCTTCTACTCCAGTGTTTTCTTTAATCTATTTCCTTGCCCTAATTTTACTTTCACTTCCTCTTGCTCTTTAAGTTACCATGCCTCTGGACGAGGGTTGTGATGAATCCTTTTGGTACAGGCTAACTGGATGAGAAGATTGAAGAACAAAAAGGGAAAAAAGATTTTAAAAAAAGAAAAGAGAGAAAGGAGAGGGGGTGAGTAAAAGGGAATATTGATAAACTGAAGAGAGGCACAGAAAGAGGGAGACAGGAGTAATAAATGTGTACAGTAGGGCACTTTGACCCACACCTTAAAAACCTCCAACCTCTGGGGGTGCTGTGTTGGTTGGTTCCCATAAAGTCAGCAGCTCTTTGCCAGCCCGAGAAGACACGGTACCCCACCTCCACCAAATAGAAAGGTAGAACCAAAATACTGTAAGTCAAACCAAACCAAACAAACAGAAAACCTTGAAGGATGAAATTGGGGAAAAACCAAATAACAGGGGCAGAAACACTGGCAAAAACGAAATTCTTATTATGAAAGAAGGCAACAGTGGAAAATTATATTTACACTAGAAAAATGAAGAAAGAAAAAAAGAAAAATCTAGGGGGAAAAAGTTGAAATTTAAAAAAAAAAAAAAAAGGAAAAAAATCCCCAAACAAATCAGTACATATATTCTGCTGAATATTGTCTGGGCAACAGCTGATCTTCTGGAGTATGTGATGCTTATCACAAAGCACATACAGCTGGATGAGATGGAGACTCCCCTGACTTCTTTGCCCTCAAACCCCGTAGGGTTGAGAACCTGAATCTCTCCTCAGCCTACTTAAAAGACACGTTAAACCCTTAACCCTGGCTAAGCAGAGGCTTTCCCAGGAAAGCATGTGTCGCTGGGTCTTTCCTGAAGTGGCTGCCTGCTTATCAGGTGCACCAAGACTAGCCTTAGTCTGTGCCTCTGCGGGCCACGGCTGCAAGGCAGTGGAGAGCTGCCAAACCCTGAAAGCTCCACTCTTCCCTCAGTCTTGTCCAGCCTTTGGTGCTGCTCACAATCTCTAGATCACTCACCCAAGGTCTCCCAGCCCAGGCCTCACTCTGTGACCCTGAGGGCAGAGCTTACAGGGCAGCTCTCCCACAGTGGCTGTGCACAGCCCACACCCAAACAATGTTAGCTCCGTTCCGGCCCACCGGACCCCGGATAACGCTTAAAGTCACCTGCAATCTCACCCAAGTTCTCCCAAGGTAGTTCAACTGAGTGCTCAAGGCCAAAAAACCAAAACAACCCACAGGGAAGGCCTTCCCTGTCTAATCTTGCTGCTGTTGTAGGTATAGCTGTGGCAGCCACCACAGCCTCTGATAGAACCAACACAACCACTTGCCACTTTGCAACTGCTTTTGTCCTCCTCTTGGGGTCCAGAAGTCTCTTGCTCTCTTCCTGTGTCTCAAAAGGGATGTTTCTGGGCAGAGCCCACAAGCCAGAGGTGCCTGGAGTCTTCTTTCCTCAATCTCATCACACCCAGTTGCAAAGAAGCTGTTACTTGGCTGCCATTTTGCTCCAAATTGAATTAGCACATTTTGTTTATTCATTCATTTATTGATGGACACTTGGGTTGTTTCTGTGTTTAATTTTTTTTTTTTTTGAGACAGACTCTCACTCAGCCACCCTGGATAGAGTGCTGTGGTGTCCTAGCTCACAGCAACTTCACACTCTTGGGCTCAAGCGATCCTCTTGTTTGAGCCTCCTGAGTAGCTACAGTTGACTGCCGTGACACCTGACTAGCTTTTCATCTTTTAGTAGAGACTTTTTCCAGGCTGATCTGCAATCTCTGAGCTCAGCAATCCACCTACCTCTGCCTCCCAGAGTGCTAGATTGAGGTGTTAGCCACCATGCTGGGCCTCTGTTTAATGTTTGAGGAATCTCCATGCCTTTTCCCACAGGGGTGCACCATTTCACTGGCCATGTAAGAGGTTCTAATTTCTCCAAATCCTTGCCAGAAACTTTTATTTTGTTTTTGATTTTTTTATACCAGCCATCCTAATGAGTAGGAAGTGGCATCTCATTGTGGTTTGGTTTGCATTTTCCTGGTGACTAGTGATGTGGAGCCACTTTCATGTAGTCACTGTCATTTGCATATCCTTGGAGAAATGTCTAGTCAAATCCTTTACCCATTTTTTTTTTTTTTGGCCGGGGCTGGGTTTGAACCTGCCACCTCCTGCATATGGGGCAAGTGCCCTACCCCTCGGAGCCACAGGCACCGCTCCCTTTAACCATTTTTTTTATTGTTGCTGAGTTGTAGGATTTTCTATATGTTCTGGATATTAAACCCTTACCAGATGTGATTGTCTCCTCTTGTGTGAATGCCTTTTCCCTCTGCCAATAGTGTCCTTTGATACACAAAAATTTTTAACATTGAAGTCCTGGGTGTCTGTATTTTCTTTTGTGGCCTGTGCTTTTGGTGTTAGATCTAAGAAATCATTGCCAAATCCAATGTCATGGAGCTTTTCCCTGATGTGTTTGTCTAAGAATTTCATGGTTTGGGTGATGTCTCTTATACGTATGAAATACATCTTTATTTTGTTAAGTGCATTTTGCCATGGATTCTACTTTACTTCCCTATCCTGGTAGAGAGACTGAAGTATGGTACGGAATATGGCTGCTAAAAAGGAACAGGAGACCGGCGGAAGAGGCGGGGAACTGCTGAAAGAGTGGAGAAACAGAGGACAGGAGAAATGGGAAGAATCATCAAGAATGATTTTTGAAAGCAAACATAGAATTTCTCTACAATTCCACTTTTAACTAATGGCTTGGGACTTCTTGGTGAATTGCGTCATAGATTGATCTTTTTGGGGAGCAAGGGCTCTTGAGGCACAGAGGCTGAGCTTCTCTCTGCCTCAAGAGTCTGTTGAGTTTAACTCAAGTTAAGTTGCTGCCCTATGGGGCACATGGGGCTTCACACAGACCATGCCGTGAGAACAGAGAGATGACATTGTTGATGAAACAGAGAAATGGGAAAGCAGAATAGGTTTAAGGATGTTTAAGATTTTCAAAATGTTGGGTAAATGTCCAAGACAAATTTTTTTTTTTTTTATGTAGGAAATCAAATAAGCCCTGAGATATACAGCCTCCGAAGCTAAAATTATCAAGAAGTCTTGAGTGTAGGCTGAGCATTCTAATCAGTTTATGAATTAATAAACACATTTATCCTTTCAGTCATTCAATTAGTATCAATTATAGGCCTATGTCCTCTTATCAAAGGTTCATTGCTTAAGTTCAGTTGTCTACTCTCTGTGAAAATCTGCAAACCTTGTCCCTTTCTTTCTACTGGTGAGATCAGGCACCCACTTATGGGATGAGATTGACATTTGTGTCCTAGAATTAGGTAGCCTTTGGCAAGGCCCATAAAAAATAATCTGGGATAGAATCCAAGACAGAGAGTCACTGAGATAGGAACATAAAATTCACAACAATTTAGGCCAATACAAGACGTCAGTTATTTTATTGTAAACAAGCGCATTTTAAAAAGACAAAGAATTCAATTTTAAAGCCAATGTTATATTCAGCACAACTAAAATCTCCCTCCTTTTTTCTGGCTATCTTTAGGAGTTAAGAATTTTTTTTTTTTTTTTGGTAGACTATTTTTCAGTGTACCAGAAATAAAATTTTGTCACGGTAAATAAAAGAGACAAAATATTTCTCTTATACATATTAGTATAATATTAGATTTTGAGAAAGTCTTTAGTTTTTAGAGCAGTTTTAGGTTCACAGCAAAATTGAAAGTAGAGAAACTTCCTATTATCTACTCCCTGCCGGCACAGGCACAGCCTCCCCCAGTAAGTGTATCAGCTTCTTTCCCTGGAGTTACATTTGTTGCACCCTGGAGTTACATTCGTTTCACTTAATGAAAGTACAGTGACACATGGTTATCCCCCAGAGACCAGAGCTATTACCAGGGTTTCTCTTGTACATCCAATGGATTAAACAAACATATAATAATATCCGCTGTTACAGTATCATATGTCATATTTTCTTTTTTTTTTTTTTTTACCCAAGCTATCCCCCTGGGTAGAGTGCCATGGCATCACAGCTCATAGCAACCTCCAATTCCTGGGCTCAAGCCAGTCTCCTGCCTCCGCCTCCCAAGTAGCTGGGACCACAGGCGCCCGCCACAACGCCTGGCCATTTTTTGGTTGCAGCCATCATTGTTGTTTGGCGGGCCCGGGCTGGGGATTCGAACCCGCCACCTTAGGTGTA
>CAUYQV010037564.1:0-12853 GCA_963574575.1 Galagoides demidoff
GGGACCACAGGCACCCACCACAGTGCCCGGCTATTTTTTGGTTGCAGCCGTCATTATTGTTTTTGGTGGGCCCAGACTGGATTTGAACCCGCCACCTTAGGTGTATGTGGCTGGCGCCTTAGCCACTTGAGCCACAGGCGCCAAGCTGAACAGAACCTCTTCTGAGGAAGACAGATGAATGGCTAACATACGAAAAAATCCTCATCATTCTTGATCATTAGAGATTGCAATCAAAACTATCCTGAGATATCCCCTAACTCCAGTAAGATTGGCCCACATCACAAAATCCCGATGTTGCAGGTGCTGATGTGGCTGGAGAGAGAACACTTTACACTGTTGGGGGATTGCAAACTAATACAGCCTCTTTGGAAGGAAGTATGGAGAATGCTCAACTCAAATTGCATCTCCCATTTGACCCTGCACTCCCACTATTAGGCATCTTTCTTCTACCCAGAAGAAAAAAAATCATTTTATCCTAAGGACATATGCACTAGATGGTTTATTGCAGCTCAATTTACAATCACCAAGGCGTGGAAACAACCTAAATGCCCATCAATTCAAGAATGGATTAACAAATTGTGATACATGCATACCATGGAATACTTTCCAGCCATAAAAAAGATGATAACTTCATATCTTTTGTATTAGGTTGGATGGAGTTGAAACATATTCTTCTCAGTAAAGTATCAGAAGAATGGAAAAGCAAATATCCAACGTACTAAATATTAATATGAAGCCAATAGATGATCTAATTCACTCCACATAGGAGAAAAACTCTTCTCTCTTTTTTTTTTGAAACAGAGTCTCACTGTGTCACCCTCGGTAGAGTGCCATGGTGTTACAGCTCACCCACATAGCTGGGACTACAGGCGCCCACCACAACGCCTAGCTACTTTTCTTTTTTTTTAGAGACAGTCCCACTCTATCACCCTCAGTAGAGTGTGGTGGCGTCACAGCTCACAGTAAGCAACCTCCAATTCCTGGGCTTAGGCGATTCTCTTGCCTCAGCCTCCCAAGTAGCTTGGACTACAGGCACCTGCCACAACGCCTGGCTATTTTTTGTTGCAGTTCGGCTGGGGCCGGGTTTGAACCCGCCACCCTCGGTATATGGGGCTGGTGCCCTACCTACTGAGCCACATACACCACCCCCAGCTATTTTCTTTTTATTGCAGTTGTCGTTGTTTGCCAGGCTCAGGCTGGGTTCAGACCTACTAGCCCTGGTGTATGTGGCTGGCACCCTAGCCGCTGAGCTACAGGCACTGAGCTGAGAAAAACTCTTTTCAATCCAATCTGGAATGAGAGGGAAGAGGAAGGTGGGATAAGGGAGGGGGAGTTGCAGTACTCCCACTGAATAAGCACAGTTTAGGAGTGTATGGCACAACTTTGGGGTACAGGACATAGCTACAAGAAGGACTCTCCCTAACAAATTCAAATATTATGATTTGGTCATTTGTACCCTTACATTAACCTAAAACAAAACAATTTAGGGCCAACTTACTGCAAAATAAAAAAGAAAAAGTTGATTTGTTTATTCTAAGGTGCCTGAGTTTTAGTGAAATTGTACTTCAGACTGTAAATTTAGGATTTACCTGAGAACTCTCACCTGCCTGCCTTTTCCTTTTTCTGTATGGGGGTGTGTGTTTATATATTTTTTTGTTATATGTGTGTGTGTGTGTATTTTTTTTTTAAAGCATTTTCACTAATTAGCATCTTTGGGATAGATTAAGTTCTGAATTGACATGTTCAATATTTTTATTCTGTTACATAGAACTTATTTTATAATCCTTTTTCTTAATGGCTATGGTAGTTTTTTCTGATACTGTGGAATTTACATTTCCTATCTAAGTTTCAGAAGTATTTTTAAAAAGCTGTTTTGTTTTGTTTTTAAATAATAGTTTTCAGTTGTTAATTCTGTTTTATACCTTTAGGTTTGCACAGTTTTTCCTGTGCCCCTTGTTTGATCCGAGTTGCAAAGACAGAGAGGTGAATGCAGTTGATTCAGAACATGAGAAGAATGTGATGAATGATGCCTGGAGACTCTTTCAGTTGGAAAAGGCTACAGGGAATCCCAACCACCCCTTCAGTAAATTTGGGACAGGTTTGTCAACAGCTGCTTTCATGAATTAGTTCTCTTTGACCTCATTTAAACCCATGTCCTCTTTGCATAGTATTGTATTTTATAGTTAAGGAAAAAAGATTTCAGAATTCTCCATTCCTACTTAAATCTCACATTAATGGGGTCTAAATTTTAAAGAGCAGAGCAGTTAGTTGTGAATAAACAGCATTTTAAAGGGAGCCTTTTATTCTGAAGTCTGCTTTCTAACTGGAAGTCCTTTTTTAAAGGCTCTCAGGCTTTTCGAATCCTACCCTTTTTGTCTCCACCACTGTTCTGCCAGATGCATAGCTTGGGCCGTGGGAATAGCTCTGTGGGAGACAGAACACTGTAGAAGACACAGGTCTTTGCTCTCAAAGTTCTGTGATCTCCTGAAGATGAGAGGTAAAAGTGACAGAGAGTAAAATAAAAGTGGAAATTCTTGATCTTATAATTGTATCTTTTATTCAATTTTTCATTTAAAAAGTACTTGCTTAATAAACATTTAGACAGTAGTACAGAAGCATTTAAAGTTAAAAATAAAACTAAAAACATGAAGTGTCTGTCTTCCTCATCCACTCCTACTAGTCCCACTCATCAGAGGTAATCACTGTTAGCCAGTTACTCTGATTTTAAAATACTGCTGTAGGTATTATAGAATTGCATAAGAATAATGACAATAGATTGTTCAGTGTGCTTATAAATTTATGCTTTTTTCATTTTTGAGACAGAGTCTTACTTTGTCACTCACAGTAGAGAGCCATGATGTCATAGCTCATAGCAACCTCAAACTCTTGGGCTCAATAGATTCTCTTGCCTCAGCCTCCCAAGTAGCAGGGACTATAGGTGCCTGCCACAAAGCCTGGCTACTCCAGAGGCTGAGGTGGGAAGATTGCTTGAGCCCAGGTTGCAGTGAGCTATGATGAGACCCACCACTTTACTCTAGCTTAGGTGACAGAGCAATATTCAGGAACATCACAGTCAAATCAGGATGAACTGTAGCTGGTCAACTTGAAAGAATTTTAAGTTCTAGGATTTCGATGGAGCTGTGATCTTGGTGTCTGTAAACTTTGAGCACGTGCACGCTCCCGTGTGTGTTTTAACCAGGATATTGACCAGATTATGAATAAGCAAATCAAATCACATCAAGGCTAAAAATCTCATTTTGATCTAAGACTGTCACATTTATAATCTGTTGAAATAAAAAGTTTCTCTAAATATGGGTGTTGCAGTGTCAGTATTCACATATTTTAGGAATCTGAGCTTGGCAGAGTAAAGAACTAAGGGATTTCAGGGAAGAGTACCTCTAAAACTGAGACTCGTAGAAATCTTCCTTTGTAGAAAAGAGAGCCACCTCAAACTGGGTTCAAGGAATCCTCCTGCCTCAGCCTACCAAGCAGTAGGGACTATAGACACCCGCCACAATGCTTAGCTAATTTTTCTATTTTTAGTAGAGACAGTCTTACTCTTGCTCTGGCTGGTCTTTCTCAAGTGATCCTCCATCTCAGCCTCCCAAAGTGCTTGTATTATAGACATGAACAATCAGGTCTGGTCAAGGGCAGCTGCTTCCTGGTTGTGGCTGAATCTTTAGTGAGAGACTTCATTAGTGAAGACCCTGGAAGCTTAGATAGTTCACTACTTCTAGTGAGTGTGAGTACATATGATTGCTTTGTGGCTAGAAAAAGATTAATGAGCATTTAGTAGGCATTTTCTTGCAAACTCTCTGTTCCCTGGATCTGTTTATTTAAACAGTCTAGGGCATGAATCTTAAGAGTACTGTGTAGCACTACTGAGTGAAAGACCAGGTCTGAGAACACCATCTGGTGGCTTTCTGTTGATGTCCAATGTAGTGAAAGATGGACTTTCCTAATGGCATCAGACATTTTAGAAACACAAGGAAAAAAAGTAAGACACATGAAGAACATGTTCTACTATAGTTTCACCTCTGCACAAGAAAGATAAGGTCTCATGTAGTAGTGTAGGCAGGACCAGTAATAGAAACTATCATGCTGGGACCTTAGGGTATTATGCCATTTTGGAGAGATATCAATCATTATAAATGTAGCTGCCAGTTCCTACTTTGCAAGGTCTTTATTAAAAAGATATAATTTAAAGAATGTAAGTGTTTCTTTTTATGTGACTATTTTACACTAACCAAATTAGTATAATTTCATTAGAACTCTTAGTGGTCCACTCATTTGAGATTTATAAAAATAGCGTTATATCCTATTTTTACCAGTCTAGATCACATCCGTGAGAATTTACATCACAAATTTAATGCTTCAGCTCAAAATAGTAAATTTCTTTCCTCAAGTAACTTGGCAAGTTCCGAAAAGATCCCCCAGTGGCTCTGTTCAATTAATTATGGAGTACATAGGGAATTGAAAATTAAAGTAAGTGTGAATGGAGGCCATGTGGATCACATTTTATCTTTTTTTTTTTTTTTGTAGTTTTTGGCCAGGGCCAGATTTGAACCTGCCACCTCCAGTATATGGGGCCGGCACCTACTCATTTGAGCCATAGGCACTACCTAGATCACATTTTATCTTATAAGTGTTCATAATTCTTACTATCTCATAGCGATTTTAAGAAATACAATTTTTATAAAGCACTTTTAGTTCCTTAGGGAAAACTCTGTAGTTTAAAATGTTACTATTTGTACTATATTGTCCTGTTTATCCACATATTTGACTATTATGTGTATTAGTTTGAACTGTTTTTTTAAATTTGTCTTATTAGCAATGTCAGTGATAATTAGAAAACTTTAGAGTTCACATATTTTACCTTTCTAAGTATTGCCTTTTCTTCTCTTCCAGGTAACAAATATACTCTAGAGACTAGACCAAACCAAGAAGGCATTGATGTAAGGCAAGAGCTGCTGAAATTCCATTCTACTTATTATTCATCCAACTTAATGGCTATTTGTGTTTTAGGTCGAGGTAAGAACCTTTAAAATTTTTCATAGAATTGGATAACCTAACTTTTCCATTTGGCTATTTCAATGCATTGGAAAAACAGATGTAAGACATAGCTATTTATCTGCTCAAAGTCATTTGAAAATGATCTACTTATTGAAGACCATGTTGATGGAGATTTTAATTTAGCCTATTATGTTCCAAAAAAAAGTTTAGGTGGTTTTAAGCAGAAACCTGCCATTGATATTTACAGAGTATGCTTAGGTGAAATTTAAAGCTTAGAGCTTATGATGACATACATTGTTTTTGCTTTTATGTTCACTGAATGAAATACATTTGAATACTTTTCTTTTTTTTTAAATTTCAGATTAATGTGAGGATACAGACAATTAGGTTACAATGTTTGCATTTGTTGGTAGAGTCCCTATTGTAATTGTGCCCCATACCCGGGAGGTGTGCCATATACCCTTACATTGTGCCCATTAAGTGGGAGAACACCAATCTCCCTATCTCCCTCTCTCCCTTCTCTTCTCTCTCTTCTTCCTCCTTCCCCCAACTTGAATGGAATTGAGTTTTTCTCTTGTTATTTTTTTTTTTAGAGACAGAGACAGAGTTTCACTTTTTTGCCCTTGGTAGAGTGCTGTAGTGTCACAGCTTACAGCAACCTCCAATTCTTGGGCTTAGGTAATTCTTTTGCCTCAGCCTCCTGAGTAGCTGGGACCACAGAGACCTGCCACAATGCCCAGCTGTTTTTTTGTTGCAGTTTGGTGGGGCGGGTTCAGCGGGTTTGAACCCTTACCCTTGGTATATGGGGCCGGCACCCTACCCACTGAGCACAGGAGCCACCCTTTCTCTTGTTATTTAAATTGGAATTATTTTCAAGTATTTAATAACTTAATGGGCCAGTGGGATTTTGAATCAGGTTATAATCTATTTTATATGTTTCTAGGTTCTAAAAGTGTTTTTCCTTTGTCTTCTCAAATCTGTGGAATGCCATGCTATCTACATCATGTTACTTTAGGGAATATTTCACACTATTGTTCTTAACACTTATCCATGAAGTTCTCCTTTCCTCATAAAACAGAACAAATAAATGGAGAAATAGAAAATAGAAATTACTACTTTAGTAGATGCTATAAGCATATAAAAGCAAGAAAAGGAAGTATAAAGGAAAAGATTGGCCTATTGGACCTTATTAACAATTAAAAAAAACAAAACTGGAAACTGGCTTAGTGCCTGTAGCACAGTGGTTACAGCACTGGCCACCTATACCAAGACTGGTGAGTTTGAATCCGGCCTGGGCCTGCTAAACAACACTAGTAACTGCAACAACAAAAAAAATAGCCAGGCATTGTTGCAGGTGCCTGTAGTCCCAGCTACCATGTTTCCCCCAAAATAAGACCTACCCGAAAAATAAGCCCTAGCAGGATTTCTATGCATTTGTTAAATATAAGCCCTACCCCAATAATAAGACCTAGTGATGGGCAGATATGGTGCATAGCCACACCATGCATTTTGGTGTGGAGTAGTAAGGAAAACTGGAATACCTTTTATCTGCCACAGCTCTTTCTCCCAGCCATTCACACTTGTGCGGGTGCTCGTGTAGTAACCAAGGTCAGGGTCCCAGGCATCCTATTGCGCACGTGTGAATGACTAGGAGAAAGGAGTTCACACATCACTAGTGCCGGCCCCACCAACAAGGTCTGCTCCCCCTGTCAGGTTCCAGAAGAAGATGACTTAACTGTATTTGAATAAGTGTAGATTGTTGTATTATACTTAATAAAAACAAGATATCCTCTGAAAATAAGCCCTAGTGTGTCTTCTTGAGAAAAAAATGAATATAAGACAGTGTCTTATTTTCAGGGAAACATGGTACTTGGGGAGCTGAGGCAAGAGAGTGGCTTAAGCCCAAGAGTTTGAGGCTGCTGTGAGCTGTGATGCCATAGCACTCTACCGAGGGTAGGCATAGTGAAACCTAAAAAGAAGTTGATGATAAACTGGGGAAACTGTTTGGAATGTAAACAGCAAAGATTTGATTTTTAAAATGCAAATTAACTAATGATAATTAATTTCCTGTTAAGTTCCATGGTTTTTTTGAGTTTTTTGTTTTGCTGTAAGTAATACCCATTATGGATATGCTTGCTCTTTTTTTGGAAACAGAGTCTGAAGCTGTCACCTTGGGTAGAGTGCTGTGGCATCACAGCTCACAGCAACCTCAAACTCTTGGGCTTAAGCAATCCTCCTGTCTCAGCCTCCCAAGTAGCTGGGACTACAGGCACCTGCCACAATGCCTGGCTATTTTTTGTTGTTGTTGTGCAGTTGTCATTGTTGTTTTAGCTGGCCTGGGCCTCAGTGTATGTGGCCAGTGCCCTACCCACTGAGCTACGGGCACTGCCTGGTTGCCCTTTTATATTCGTGGTGGTGGTATCAATTGAGCTAGTCTTTCTGTAGTGTAACAAGAACATCCTTAAAAGGTACATATACATTTTTACTTCTAGAAGTACAACATAAGGAAATAATCAGAGTTCAAGTGTGATGTAAAGGATGTTTCTGTCAGTATCACACACATTAGGGAAAGTTAGAAATAATCTAAATGTAGTAGACAATTGGTTAAGTACTGATTTTATAGCTATAAAATGGAGCATCTTGTAGAAAAAAATAGTATTCCTTCTACTATTCTATCCTTATACTTTTTTTCCTTTTCTCTCCTTTTTTTTTTTTTTTTTTAAAGAAACAGGGTCTCCCTTTGTCACCCACACTTAAGTGTAAAGGCATGATCATAACTCACTGCAGCCTCAAACTCCTGGGCTCAAGTGATCCTTCCACTTCAGCCTCTCAGGTTTCTAGGACTACAGGCATATGCCACCACACCTAGCTAATTTTTTCATTTTTGGGGAGAAGCGAAGTCTCATTATATTGCCCAATCTAGTTTTGAACTCCTGGCCTCAAGTGACCCTGCAATTTTGGCCTCCCAAAGAACTGGGATTGCAGGCATGAGCCTACCTGCTTTATTTTTCTTTTTAATGTTTATTACCACCTGAAGTATTAAATATTTGTTTTTCTTGTCTTTTCTACCAAAATATAAGTTACTAGAGAACAGAAGCTTTGTTTTATTTATGCTTTATCCTCACTACCCGAATAAGCAGTTTTATGACAGCATTTTAATACTATGGGAAAATATTTTCAGTATATTAAATAGAAAACAAAAACACTCTGTTGGCTCGGCACCTGTGGCTCAAGTGGCTAAGGCACTAGCCACATACACCTAAGATGGTGGGTTCAAATCCAGCCTGGGCCCGCCAAACAATAATGATGGCTGCAACCAAAAAAATAGCCAGGTGTTGTGGTGGGTGCCTGTGGTCCCAGCTATTTGGGAGGCTGAGGCAGGAGACTCGCTCGAGCCCAAGAGTTTGAGGTTGCTGTGAGCTGTGATGCTACGGCACTCTACCCAGGGGGACAGCTTGAGGCTCTGTCTCAAAAAAAAAAAAAAAAATCACTCTGTGTTATATGGTCCCCTTTTAAGATTTATAAAAAATTCTAGTAGACATACGTTACAGATATAAAACAAAATGGAGGCCAGGCACAGTGACTTTGTGAGGCCAAGCTGGAGGATTGTTTGAGACTAGGAGTTCAAGACTAGCCTGGCAACATTATGAGACCCCCATCTTTACAAAAAAATAAAACATTTGCCCGGAATGGTGGTACAGTACCTATAGTCATAGCTACTCTGGAGGCTAAGGTGGGAAAAATAGCTTGAGCCCAGGAAGTTGCAGAGAGCTATGATCACACCACTACACTCCAACCTGGCTGATGGATAAAGACCCTGTCTCAAAAAAAAAAAAAAAAGATAGAATAGAAAACATGAGAAAGTTAATATTGTAGCATAGTAGTTAAAAACTTATACTTTAGAATCCAACAGCCTAGCTTTGAATTCCAAATGTACTCCCTACTTAGCTGTGTGGCTGTGAGGAAACAAGTTATGTCAGTTTCCTAAACTTCAATTTTTGCATTTGTAAAATGCAAAAACTTGTTGTGAGGTTTAATTGAGACAATGTAGTCTTAAGTACAGTGGCTCACACCTATAATCTCAGCACAGGAAGATGGCTTGAGGATGGGAGTTTAGGACCACTTGGACAATATAGTGAGACCCTGTCATTACAAAAAATAAGAAAAATTAGCTGAATGTGGTGGTACACACCTGTAGTCCTAGCTGTATGGGAGCAGTGAGCTTTGATTGAGCCATTGTACTTCAGCCAAGGTGCCAGAGTGAGATCCCATCTCTTAAAAAATAAAGAGTATACATTTTAAATTGGTAGCAAGAACCCAGATATAAAATGGATAAAGGAGTGAGGTCAGTTTAAAAAAGCATACCCTGTAAAAGTATGTGCTTGCTAAAAGTAGGTAGGCCTAGAGTGTTAAATATCATTTGGTATTTAAAGCCCGGTCTTAGGAATATGATGCCTAACCTCTGTTTTTTTTCTGTTGTATTTGAGATAAAACACATTATTTCAGTAAAATTTTATTGGGCAAATAATAATGGGAACAAGTGAATTAAATGTGATCCTTCTACTTAGAGTGTTCTTGGTTTGGTAGAAAAGGCAGAATAAGCATCTAAAAGAAATAAGTTGTTTCAGTTTCCTGATCCATACCTGTCACTCTCCCATTGTGACTGACTTCCTGTGCTGAGCTCAGTAGACTTGATGAAGTCTCTGGGAGAGGTGTCTTTACTACACAGAGGAGTGAGGAGGAAAATAGATCTCTGAGACAAAGCAATTGATAGGTAATCTGGGAGACGAGGGGATGAAGAGTAACCATGTGGAACGATTGTTCTCACAAGGGCACGAAAGAGTTTTTCTCTTCTTGCCTGGAGCCTTCCCTCTAGTTGTGGCATCACTAATGGCCTGAACTCTTGGTAAATAGGTAACAATCAAGTCCAGACAAGCTCTGATGATATGAAGATGAATCAGACTCATTTCTCTGATCTCTGGTAGCTTGGTTTAGGGGGGAAGACAGACTGCAATATTGTTTAGCGCCCTACTTTCAGAAAGCTACACTGTGAATTTGTGCTTTTAGGATGGAAATATGCAAGAAGAAAGACATATTTGGTAGAACCTTACTCTAAAAGGTCTCACTGTCATCAGTACTTCAAGTTAACAAACCTTTGTTGATAGCTTACCATTTTTCTAGTTGTTTATCTCCTCTGTGTGTAAGATGTCTCTGACCTCCCTTGTTCCGAATATATCCCCTGCATTCCTGAGTTCACTTGTCATATGACAAGGAGCCACTGATCTATCTTTTATTTCTCTCTGGACATTTAAGGGTCCTTTTTACATGTCAAAAAAATTGAAGTAGAAATAGGTGCATTTTATAAATAAAGTGCAAATGCCCACATTCATAGGTACAAAATGGGTGAGGAGCTTTTTTATGTTGGAATGCTGCATTAATTTAGCTATAATCAAGTGAGGTCTTATTCAAGAAACTTCAATTAAATTTACTTTAAAATGTATGTTATTTTGTAAAAATCTAACTACTGTGTACTTAATAATTTCAAAAAAAGAAAACTGTGTTAATTTTAAAGTTAACTAACCATTAATGACTTTATTGTGGCTGGGCGCAGTGGCTCATACCTATAATCCTAGCACCCTGGGAGGCCAAGGCTGGTGGATAGCTTGAGTTCACAAGTTTAAAACCAGCCTGAGCAAAAATCAAGACCTGCATCACTACTAAAAATAAAAAAACTGAGGCAAGAGGATTGCCTGAGCCCAAGAGTTGGAGGTTGCTGTGAGCTCAGACATCATGGCACTCTACCCTGAGCAACAGTGTGAGACTCTATCTCAAAAAAAAAAAAAATGACTTTATTGTGGCTTTCTGATGGAAAGCGTTTGAATATTTGCTTGCAGCATGGGGGTCCATAGTTTTAGTTGATCCTCTAGATGGGTATCATTCATTTGTGACTTTCACAGCAATAGGTAGTTGGAAAGCAAGAAAACATCTTTCAGGTATGTTGCCCAAGGTGTAGGTATTCTACTGCATTTTCCATGTTTCATTGGATCTTTCTTAGCACTGAACAGTGAGTTTACTGAGAGAGCTCAATCAGTTCTATCTGTAGTTATTTAGGTGTCTCAGTGATATCAACTAGGTGAAGCTGAAATGCTATTACTAGTCTGTGAACTTTTCATTGTATTCTCCAATTAATAGGTCTAGCAGTTGTGTATTCTTCAAATGACTCATATACAGAGGGTGCCAAAAAATGTATATATGTTTAAAGAAAGGAAAAGAAGTATTAAATTTGTAATACCCAACTCATTTTTTACTTCAGCAGTTCTAAGAGGCGCTCAACATGACTTGTATTCATCTTTTGTTATCAATATATATGGAGTATTACAATTTCAGTACAGTTTTCTTTTCTTAAAATGTGTATACATTTTATTAGCACCCTCTACATATCATCCTGTTCATCAATAACCTTTGCCTAACTGGGAAAAATTTTCATCTGAAACTTTCATTTGAAGAAGTGTTTTTAAAAAGTAGCTTTAAAAAAATGCATGGATTTTTTGCTACATATCATATATAGACTTACGAAGAAATATTCAAATCATTTTTATTTGACATACATATCACACAGAAATGCTACACTCTCATAGAATTATTTTTCAGTAATTCACCTTGCTGATTCTTTTCTTTGTACAATTTAACTTTCTGTTCTCCAGAAATGAAATTTTGGCTAACACCTGCTGGAATGATGGGGCAAATCCACACTGAATACTTCATCATTCAACTTCAGCATGTTATGAAACTTACAATGCTGTGTTGCATTTGCACAAATGTAGTTAACAATACTACAACTTATTGCAAAATGTTACTTAAGATAATAGCTTCAGTACAGAGATTTTGCTGATGCAAGATAAGATGAAAAGAAATGAGGGCATTTGGATGTGTTAATACCTTTTTTTTTAGAAACAGAGTCTCACTTTATTCCCCCTGATAGAGTGCTGTAGTGTCACAGCTCACAGCAATCTCCAACTCCTGGATTTAGACAATTCTCTTGCCTCAGCCTCCTGAGTTGCAGGGACTACAGGTGCCCACCACAATGCCCGGCTATTTTTTTGTTGCAGTTTGGCAGGGGCTGGGTTTGAACCTACCACCCTGAGTATATGGGCCCGGCACCCTCCTCACTGAGCCACAGGCACCGCCCTTTTTTTTTTTTTTTTTTTTTGAGACATAGTCTCATTTGTTGCCCTCAGTAGAGTGCTGTGGCATCACAGCTCACAGCAGCTTCTGGGCTTAGATGATTCTCTTGCCTTAGCCTCCTGAGTAG
The DNA here is from genome assembly GCA_963574575.1 of Galagoides demidoff. Lineage (NCBI taxonomy): Eukaryota > Metazoa > Chordata > Mammalia > Primates > Galagidae > Galagoides > Galagoides demidoff. Next base: position 12,326 of record CAUYQV010037564.1, read on the forward strand.
CTGGGACTATAGGCTACATATAGGCAACAACTATTTTTTGTTGTAGTTTGGCCCGGGTGGGTTCAGGCCCACCACCCTCAGTATATGGGGCTGGTGCCTTACTCACTGAGCCACAGGCGCCACCCTCCAGTGATTCTCTTGTTTCAACCTCTCAAGTAGCTGGGACTATAGGTGCCTGCCACAACGCCCAGCTATTTTTATAGATGGGATCTCACTCTTGCTCAGGCTGGTCTTGAACCTGTGAGCTCAAGCAATCCACCCACCTCAGCTTCCCAGAGTGCTAGGATTGCAGGTGGGAGCCACTGTGTCTGGCCATTAATACTTTTTTTAATCTGTGCAAAAATACCTTCATATTTTCTGTCATAGGAGGTGTACTGTCTATACATAACACTCACTAAATTTACCAAATTCAGTCCAACTTCACAACATTTATCTTGAAAGTTGTTGAAGATATTAGTTCTCTGTGTTCTATTTGCAAGAGTACCCAAAGTTGAGTTAACTCTTTGTAGCCAAAAAAACCTTCTGTTT
>CAUYQV010037566.1:0-35583 GCA_963574575.1 Galagoides demidoff
GGCGCCCGCCACAACGCCCGGCCATTTTTTGGTTGCAGCCATCATTGTTGTTTGGCGGGCCCGGGCTGGGGATTCGAACCCGCCACCTTAGGTGTACGTGGCTGGTGCCTTAGCCGATTGAGCCACAGGCGCCGAGCCATATCTCAGAAATTTGGGAGTGACTTATCAGGCAGTGCTAATCCCTAGTCTAAAGCTTCTTCCTCACCTTTCCTTGTAGCTTAGGAAGTTCAAATTATGTGCCACTACCATGCCTTCACCCTTCCCTTCACCTTTCCATCTCACCATCCATTCATCCATTTGGGTCTGGCTGTAGTGATGAGTGAAGCCCATCATGGCCCTAGCAATGCACACTGTGAGAAAGGTAGACACTGTGAGTCCCAGGTGCTCTGTGATAAATGCCCTCATGGAGGTACACTTGGTAACCCAGCAGCCTGGAGCCTGTGCGGCAACTTGGCATGAAAAGATCAAAAGACCAGTGGAGAAAAGGGGGAAAGGCATCTCAGGCACAGGGAACAGCATGTACAAAGATAACAAGGCAGGAAAGTCTAGGCAGTGACAGACACTTAGGAGAGACTATTTCCAAGGCCCATTTCAGGGACAGGTGGCTTAAGTGAAAATGGACCACTTTCCACAAACTCATCCTCCCACCCAATGACAGTGCACGCAGAAGGGGAGAGGGCAGGGGTCTCTGGGCTAAGGCTCCAGCCCCTGAAAGTTCCCAGAGTTGTTCAAATCTAGAATCAGTTCCTACAATGATTATTCTGTCTTAGAGTTCAAATCAGGCCTGGATGATTTTATAGTTCTGAAAACAGAATCCCTAATTTTCAAACACAATGATCACTTCAAGTATAATAACCATTACAGTAATAACCTTTATACTTATGCAGTGCTGTACAGTTTATAAAACACTTTCACATATCTCTTATAGTCCTCCGCCAGCACCCCTTCAAGAATGATAGGAGTCTTACTCTTCTTGCTATCTAGATGTGAAAATTAATACTCAAGGTCCTAGCTAAGTAAATAACACAACCCAAGTCTGTCTAACGAAGTGCACACTCGTTCAATCCTTTCCTGTGCATTCACTGAGCATTTGTGGAGCACTTACTGCATACCTAGAAACATGACAGACTCTGAACACAGGATGGTGGGATATTAGAATGATTACAAGCCTAGGTGAAGCGAGAGATCATGGACAATTATGCTTGGACCAAAGGACCGTAAGCAGAACACAAAAACTCAGGAACCAAGAAAGACACAAACTACTCTCCTCTTCACAAATGCCTCATGCATGTACGCGCATGCACACACGTACACGCTCCTGCAGCCCACATGAGGATCGGAACCCTTTCTCCTGGGCTGCCCACTCCCCAGCATCACTTGCAGATACCCCTCTTCCTGATGTCCCCACTGCCAGCTGTGCAACAGTCCAGAACCAGCAGCCAGAGGCCACCCTATGGGACCTGTGCCTGGCTTCAGCACCCAGGACACACAGACACAAACACGCAGGCACATCCAGCCAGCCCGGCATATCCATGGGACCCAGAATTATGGGGAGCAAGGGTGAGACACACTCCCAAGGCAGCTTAAGTTCCAGGGAGGACAGGTAGGATGGTGAGGAGGCTGGGAAGCACAGGGGCTTTCAGCTCCCTACAGGTAGATCCTCCTGCCCGCCCACCTCCCACCCCCACAATGGGCCCAGTTATAGGCAAATGTGCCTGGGCCCTCTCATAAGGACACAGGAACATCAGTTCCCTCTGCAAAAATGAGACCCACCTCCAGGGTGCCTGGAAGAGTGTGTGAAATGGGACGTCACACACAGAAGGGATCGATACACAAATTGCCTGCCCACCCATGACATTGATATCATGAGTGAACAGGTGGGCACCTCAGCAGGCCTTTGCAAACTCAGCCTCTGGCCCCCACCACTGTCCATAGGGGCTGAGTGGCTGTACTAGAGAGTATCCTCCATCACCCTACCCTTTCTGTCAATCAACTTCATGGAGTGCCTATTCTGGCCAGGAACTGAGATTAAGAGAAGAAGGAGATTTAGTCCTGAACTTGGACAGATAGACTAGTAACGGGTTTGAGGTCCTGTGATGACCTGCAGGGAAAGGAGTACAGCAGCATGGTCAGGGTGGGGGCAGGAACACCTATAAGGAGGAAATCTCAGAGGAGGTACACGAGCTGGGTGTTATGGGAGAAGCAGGGGTACCCAGGCTGAGGCTATCCCAGACAGAGAAGCACTGCATGCAAAGGCACCAAGGCATAAGAGTATATAGACTATATGGGGGGACATTCAGCAACCCAGCAAACTTGGGGTGCCATGTGTAGGACCTGTGTGTCTGACTGCCAGTAAATACAGGGAGGAGGGAGAAGCGGGGGGTTCGGGGGCTGGGAGACAGAAGTAGAAAAGTAGACCAGTATTGAACTGTGAAGCCCCCAATCAGCCAGGCCTTGGAAACTGACCTTCAACTTAACCATAGTAAAGAAACCACTGGGGTTGGTGCAGCATGGGAGTGACATGGTCACATACTCACAACTAACAGCATTAATTAGGCTTCAGCTATTGCAGGCACAGCACTTGTCTCTAGAAGGGTCTCCATGGCTAGCTCTGATGATAAATGACTCTAAGGAGGTTTTGTCCTCTTTTATTCATGCAATTATTCTTGGAGAAATGGCCAATTTTGGAGTAATTTTTTTTCTCTGAAGAGCCTGACTGGCTGGCTAACTGTGAAGGCAAGGGGAGGGGGTCCCACACCACCACTGGACCCCCACAGCCAGGACGGCTGGGAGCAGCACTTGGAAATTTTTCAGAAGCTCCTGACAAGCCTCAGGGTTCTCTCTCTCTGAGGATTTGGGAAGAGCCTGAGACTGGGTAATGGGGGAACTGACAAGAGCCATAAAGGAAGAAAAGAGAGGGAAACCCTTCAGGCCAGACAAGGACTTATGACTGCCTGGGTTTCCAGAAACAGGGGACAGGCAAGGTGGGTGGGTGGCAGCCACCTTGTAGCTTCCAAAGCCTGTTCTCAGCAGGAATGGGTGTCCCTCTATTTCTGTCTCTTCTCTTCTCCCTTCCCTCCCCACCAGCTCCTCTCCAGAAAGGTTTATGGAGACGGCTCCAAATAGCCCCCTCTCCTGCAGGCACAGTCACACCAACTAAAAGGAGATTTAATTAGCAAAATCTCGTTAGGCAAACGAAATTATCCGTAAGACAATACTCTTCTGGACAGGGGGTATGATTAAACAAAGCCATTAATTGAGAGAGTCACTCTGGCAGCTCCCTGATGCGATGCATTCATCTCTGGGCAGGCTTCACTTTGCCTCCTTGGACCAGGGGAATGAGACTCTTTGCCCCCTCCCCCTGGCCTAGCCCACCCCCTCCCCAATTCATCTTGCTCTTGGTGGTGGGGGGGTGCCTCCAGTTGGGGCTGCAGACCTCGGCATCTCATCAGCGGCCTCTTCGCCACCAGATTCCTGCTAAAGTGCCTTGATTGCATAATGTCTATTTGCATAATGTAAATTGCAATCTCCTAGCTCAGGAGGCAGGAATCACAGAACAGCCATTATTTTTTACCACTCCACAAAAATTCTACATTTAGAAAGCAGATTTGCAGCTCAGAAAGCCTTATAAATCTGAATCCGCCAGAAATGCCATTAAATCACACCAATTAAGCCGGACCAACGAAGAGCCCCTGTCACCGTTCTCTGTGCACTCAAGGACTCCCAGTGCAGATGGAGGCTGTGAGGAACCAGAGGCTGTGGCAGAGGGGCTGGCAGCAGAAGCTGGAGGAGGCAGGAAACTCTGTCTTTGAGACTTTAGCACACACCCCAAGCATAGGCTCCCATCAAGACCTGGTCTGGCGCATGGAGAAGGAGGTGGAACTAGTCTATGTTTCCTAGGCTCACTGCCTGATTTCTCGAGGGCATGCTGTCTGATGTCTGTAGACTTTTAATTTACAGAGAGGAGGGAGGATGTGAGGAGGAAACCTGCATCTTTAGCAAAGATAATGGGCAGACCCAAGATATTCGACATGGGGTCAAACATCCACTCTTTTAAGTAGCTCTTGAATGACCTGCGCTCTCTTCAACCAAGTCCCCTCCAGGCAAGTGAAGGAAAAAACAAGACTAAATCCTGCTCAGACTGGGCTGGGCTGCCTAGATCCTGAGCTCCTCTTAAAAGCTGTTTCCCAGGGGTCACTGGGGAGGAGTCTCTGGAAGGAGGACATTCCCCTGGACAACCACCTAAGATCCCAGCTTCTCTGCACAGTATACCTGGTTACTCTTTTGCCTCCTTATTGCTCATTCAATATTCATTTGTCAAAGGGCAAGATACTAATGTGTATTATTAAAATATCAATAGTTTATGAGTGAACTTTTATGGAGAGTACAGTTAAAGGCAAGATTCCTGACCATCTCTGCTGGAAGCAATGTAAAGGAATAATCTCTCTTCCCGGCTTCACTGGATGAATGAATGGCTGAGCCATGACTGAGCGCCTATCATGTGCCAGGAATGGCTGTAGGTGTGTGCACATGCTGGATCTGTTGAGTCCCCACAGCAGTCTGGGGAAGTTCATACAATCCCATCTCTAGTCCTGAGACAAGGAATCCAAAGACCAAAGAAGTATGCCCGGGATCACAAAAAATGCTAAGTCGCAAGACTGGGATTCAAACCTGAGCTTGGGAATTTAAATCCAGCATTCCCCCCACCCCCACCCAAGCTGGTGCCTTGAAAATCTAAATAATTTTTACAATTTATCTGTTTCCTTCATTTTCCCAAAGCAAATATGAGTTTTCTGACCTAAGCTAAGTTTCATGAAACGGGAAGGAACAGGAAATCATTCCATGCTTTCATCCAGCCTCAACTCCAAAGAATGGGCCCTCTTAGATATATTTAAGCAAGTTTCCAGAATGGCATCTGCACATTTAGGATCTTAAATCTGAAGGTGACATAGGGGATGACATCCTCAGACATTCCCATTTTATAGGAGGATAAACAGAGCCTCTTGGAGCCACACAAGGAAGCGGTTTAAGTCTCTGCAACAGAGACTCCTAAGTTGAATTTCAAGTCTATTACAAACTTACTCTCTTACTTCCTAGGGTTTTGCTCTGGTTGTCTGAGCTTCCTCTCCTTTTCTGTAATACAGAGAAAGTAACAGCATCCCATAAAGCAGAGTGAAGCGTCAATGAGAAAAGGTATGCCAAGGGCTTAGCATAGTGCCTAGATATAGTAAGTGCCCAAGCAGTGTTGGCTGCTAATACTAATATTAGATTGATGTGGAAGAACCCAAGAGTCACCCTACAAACCCTGGCACCTCTTCAATAAAACCAAGCCCGTTCACCCTTCTCTTCCATGCCCCCCCCCCCCTTTTGGCATTAGCCATTCTCAGGTCTCTACTCCTTGGGATGATAGACTGGTTCTGTTTCTACTCTTTGGTTGCTTGGGTGTTGTCTTTATCCCCTTAAGTCACAAGGAGGCACTCAGATTCCCTTCCATGATTTGGCTCCATCTGGGTCAGGAAAATGGCAAAGGAAGAGGAACCTGGTTTCAGCAGGGCACACTCTCTCCAGGTCATAGCACATGGCAGAGGGGAAGGAAGAAAACCAGGATGTGGGGTCCCAGAATTCCCCACCCACCAGAACAGCCCCCTGTGGCTTAAATCCTGATCTTTGTCTAAAATTTCCCCCAGCTTGGAAGGCTTTGGCAATGGAAGTGTGGGGAGTTCTGGATGTGAATGGAGGGCTCAAGGCTTGTGGAGTCCTTGGTCATAGTCTAAGACCCCTCCAGACTTGACTTCACAGAACTGACAACCCAGCCCAGTGGTGGCAATTGGACCCTCCCTTGCTGAGATGGACCATGATGCAGAAGTTTCTACCAGCTGCATGATCTCCTAGCACCAGCATGCCACAGCCAGAAAGGAAGGCTCCCCTCGCTTCTGAGGGACCCTTTCAACTCAAACATCCTATGAGTTAAGGGAGAGTTTGATTTATCTAAGGTAGGGGTGTCTTTATCTTGTCCTTTTAGGGGAGCCCATCTATCCCCTAGAAAGCATCCATTTCATTCTTCCTGGGAAATAGATGAGGCTGTGCTGTGCCCCACCATTAACTTAACAAATACTAGTTATGGTAGATTGCATTGTCCAAAGATGACTGCAGCAAGATGTCCCCCTGTCCTCATGCTATTCATCACAATGAATTGCTGTTCTTTCAGTGGAATGCTGATACTCTCTCAGTGGGTGAGTGGCATGGGGGACACCTATGTCCCCTTCTCCAAAACCTGGGTGGACATTTATAGCTGCCCCAATGGAGAAAGGCAGTGGCGTTGATGCTGCCTAACTTTGGAGGGTAGGTCACAAAAGGCAACACAGCTCCCCCCTGGCTTTTATTGTCTCTTAAGAATCAGGCCTCCATATTGTGAGGAAGCTGTGGCCACATGGAGAGGTCACAATGGGTCTGGTTGAGACAGCCCCAGCCAAAGTCTCAGCCCAGAATTATGAGTGAATGAGTCTTTGGATGATTCTAGACTCCAAATCTTTTGAGTTGCCCTAGCTAAGGCTCCACAATGGTGGTGCAGAGACAAGCTGTTCCCACCAAGCCCTGTCTGAATTCCAGACCTCCAAACTACATGAGCTGAATAAACGTCATTAAGCCATGCTGTTCGGGGGTGATCTGTTACACAGCCTAGTAACTGGGACACCAGCAGAATTAAATTGGAATGTTTACTTTTTCCCTCTTAAATCAAGCTCTCACTGGCCATCTCTCTAAAACTTTAGACTTTAAGACTCTTCTGTCCTCAACTGGTCCCCACCATTCTAAGCCTGCTTCCCCCTCATCATCCTCCTCCTCTCCAGATGGCAGGATCCTCGTGCCTGCAGGAGCCCTGGTAAACCACTCCTTGAAGGATCATTGAATCTTTCCATTTTTCAGGCCCTAGGATCAGAAGAAACCTGCTTGTCCTGATTCCTCAGGGTCCCTATTTCCCTGGGTGTGGGCGACCCCATGCAGAGGTGCCTGGCTGCCCTCTGGGACAAGGGGATGTGCAGACCTAGTTCCCTACACTCTCAGCCCTCATTAAGGTTCATGCTCAGCTTACTCCTCATACTTGACTTGACTTATGAGGTCCCTCTAACCTCCGATGCGAGGAGACATCGATTCTCACAAAGGTCATTATCTTCCAGTCTGCCGCCCTTCGGCCCCCTCCACCCCACCTCCTGAGCAGACTTTCCTGGAACATGGTGGAGGGAGGCACCCTTCCTCGTCCCCCCACCCCAGGTGGGGGCTCCGACTGCTCCACAGTCTGGCTGGAGAGGAGGTGCCCTGGGAGCCCAGGCCCGTCAATCACAGAGGCGACCGGCACTGAATCTCAGGCCATTAGGCGGGAGGGCCGGCGCCCTGCTCACTCACCGGGCAGCCATCAGCAGGATGTTAGCCGATCACAGGGCGGCCATTCTTATGATTTATTCAAATACTCATTACAGTCAATCTATTTTTACACAGAGGTGAAGATGTGCACTGATAACGGTTAATCATTTATAATTCCATGGACGGGTTGAAAGCCAATGTACTATCAAAGTCGCCGCAGCAGCGTCTCAGCCTCCAGTGGCCCCAGAAACAGGGTGGGGCCCCCAGCTAACGTTACTGAACAGCAACTCCGCTGAGGGCGGAGGGGGCAAATGAGAGATGTGGGAATCCCAGATGTTACCCTCCAGGAGTCACAGTAACCTGCTGGCCGGAGGAGGGAGGAATCACTTCTGGCTGGAAGAGTGTGGACTTAGGCCGGGTTCTACAGGTGGGTCAACTTTTACCAAGTGGGAAGAAACAATGTGAACAAAAGCTGGAGTCTGAGGCGGAGCTATCCTGGGCTGATGGAGGGGAAGTGGTCGGCTGCAATTCCTCTCTCCTCCCTTACACATCCCCAGAAATAACTGGATGTAAAAGCAAGTGCAGGCTGTAAACTTGGCCAATTTGGGGACTAAAGTCAACACTTCCTCCTCTCACGGTCTCCCACCCTCAGTCACAATGATGGTGACCGGGATCTGGGCTGGCCTTGTAAACTCAAGCGTTTCCTTCTCCAGAACTCATGACACACACAACACATCAAGTCCACCATAATGCACAATCGATATAGTCTAATTAAATAGGATGTCCTGTTACAGCGCTTCTTTGTCACATTCAGACATAATCTAATCAGAGTGCCACCGTATTTTACATTCTGACTAGCTCATTGTTGAGTGTTTCTTGTGCACAATGCATGGCTGGTAAAGACCAGGTTCGGGGGGGTCTTTAACCCGTAACCTTATTGAGTCAGCATGGAAAACGCCAATCAAAGTTACTTACAGTTCACAGCCCCTTTTCTAGCGAGCGGCATGGAGGACAGAAAGCTTCAGAGTCCTGCTCCAGAGTTCACCTGTCAATAAAAGAAAACATCTTTATAGACTGTGTAAGATTCGGAATCTTACAGGGTAGGAATGGGGTAAACCCATGGGCAGGTCTGGCTCAGGAGCAAGGCTGGGGCTGGCAGCCCTATGCCCACAGCACTGAGTGGGGAAATCTTGCAAGGAATTCCTTGTGCAACGTGGTTATTGTCTAGGTTGCTGACCAGGACAGAGAGAGTCTCATACCCTCCTCTATCTGCTTGTTGCCTCACTTTCTTAGGAATTTCAGCCACTTCTTTATAGGAATCACAGAGAAAAAAAGACTTGTAGCAGTTGAGTGTCCTGAAGTAACCAAGGCAATAAGCCTTTCCTGATGCCTCCTGCATGATGGGACACCCCTTGCAGGGGAACAGAGCTGAGAGCCCCTGTGAAAGAAGCCATGTAATCTACATAGCAAGGGCTTCAATAATCCAGCAAACAACACAACTGCCCCATTGTTCATGGTGGTAACATGCAAGTCTTGCTGCAAGAGAGAACTTTCAAGTAGAGGTGAAGAGTCTATGTGGGCAGGAAGGAAACTAGGCTTGGGGCTCGGCGCCTGTAGCTCAAGTGGCTAAGGCGCCAGCCACATACACCTAAGGTGGTGGGTTTGAATCCAGCCTGGGCCCGCCAAAACAACAATGATGGCTGCAACCAAAAAATAGCCAGGCATTGTAGCAGGCACCTGTGGTCCCAGCTACTTGGGAGGCTGAGGCAGGAGACCTGCTTGAGCCCAGGAATTGGAGGTTGCTGTGAGCTGTGACACCATGGCACTCTACCCAGGGGGGATAGCTTGAGGCTCTGTCTCAAAATGGCTACTTTTAATTCTCTTTTTAGGGCAAAACAATTTTTTTTTAAACACAGCACATATTTACCAGATATCTGCCCCATGCTCTACACACACTGAAGCAGCAGGAATCAAATCCATGGATCCTGTTACAAGAGCATTTTCCCATATCCCTGGGGATGTGAGGTCACCCATTCAAAGCAGTGTCAGAGAGACAAGACTGTCTATGAAGTTGAGCTTGACTGTGGAAGGGACGCTCATTCTCATCCAACAGAGGCATGAAGTCTACAAGAGCTAAAGCCATTCAAAGGAGTTTTCTTGAGCAGCGAGAACTTGGCTGGTGGAAGGGAGAGGGCATTCCAAAGAAGGGGGAGGAGTAGGGGAGCAGGGAAGGTCCCTGGGGCAATGCAGAGGTCAGTCTGTCAGGAAGATACCAGAGCAGGGAATAACACCAGGGATACAGGATGCAGCCAGAGCATCCAGGGTTTCGAGTGTCAGGCAAGAGCAGTCAGGCTGACCCATGAGCTTGCAAAGCCTTTGAAGGTTTTCAACAAGGAAATGACATGATGTAAACCCCCCTCCACACACACACACACTCACACTCACCCCAACTCCGTTTAGTATTTTCCTTTTAATTAAGGGAAGAAGGACTTTGTGGAAGAAGGTAGAATTTCAGAAGACTTAGGCATGGGGCGTAGTGAGATGTCTCATGGAAATAAATTGTCCTGATGGTTCAGAACAATGTCCTCCAAGCAAAGACACATCCTCTGGGGCTGTCTACTACTGGTGACAAGATCAAGATTCACAGCTCATGGAGGTACCTCAGAGACAGGACGGCATGTCACTGGGGACAAGGACCATGCTGTGTTTTTGTGTTCCCAAAACCCAGCAGAGCGTCCAGTATGTTTTGGGTTCTTAGTAAATACCTGCTGAAGTGCTGAGCAGTGGACCCTGCTCATTCCAAACAGAGTCCACAACCAGCACCCCAGAACCAGCCCTTGGTTCTAATTTATATTATTATAAACTAACTATATGTATGCACTAGAACTGAACACTACGTGATCTCAGTATACAAAGCCTCTAGATTAACTTACAGAGCTATAGGCTCTATCCCTGAACTCTAGAACTGTCCATCTGAGACACCAGTGACTTGGAAGAGGATACGGCAGACGTTCCAAGTGTACATGATGAAAAGTTAGGTAGCGTGCTGGGGAGACAGAGTCAAGGTTGTCATAAAGTACATTGGAAGGCAGAGATGGGTGGATTGCTTGAACTTAGGAGTTCAAGACCAGCCTAAGCAAGAGCGTGAACCCGTCTCTAAAAATAGCCAGGCTTTGTGGTGGATGCCTGAAGTCCCAGCTACTCCGGAGGCTGAGACCAGAGAATCACCTGAGCCCAGGAGTCTGAAGGTGCTGTGTGCTATGATGCCACAGCACTCTACTGAGGACAACATAGTGAGACTTAGTCTTAAAAAAAAAAAAAAAGATTGTCATAAAGCTTTTAGCAAGCTGAAAGAATGGGTCAAAACTAAAAAGTCCATTTTTTCCTCTACCAGTTTTTATTTCTTGCACAATATCATCATGATGACCATAAATTAATTTCGGAAATAAAGACTGCCCACAACCTCATTACTCTATTCCATCAAATCACTGTATCTTTTCTCCCCATGCATATCTACTTCTTTTCTAAAACAGAATCTTTTGTATAAAAAGATTTGACAAGAATGTAAACACCAAATCCTACTTTTACATTCAAAATGCAAAAAAACAGAATAGGGTTACTTAGTTTGGAAAAAAAAAAAAAAAGACAAAGATGAAATGATCTAAATACAAGTTCAAGATGAGCCCAGGGCACAGGGTTGCAGCCAGACTCATTTGATGTGATGTGAGGCTGCACTAATACCATACAGTAGCCAATGGAGGAGAGAATGATCCCCACTCTGGACTCCCACCAGTCCATATTAGTTCTATATGTGCTTCTGGCATTATACATTAAGAACTTTGACAATGATGAGTGGAAAAGAGAGGTAAGAGAAGATATCTAGTCTTCAAACTGTGGGTTAAAAGTCTAGTGTTTCTAGACCCTGAAATCATACGCTACAGGTTTTTTGTTTGTTTGTTTTTTAGCAGGCCCTGGCTGGGTTTGAACCCACCACCCCCAGTGCATGGGGCCAGCACTCTAACCATTGAGCTATGCACGCCCAGCCACTCTATAGGCTTTGATCCTGGCTTGACCACGGGCAAGTTACTTAACTCCTCCATGCCTTGCCTTGCTTTTTCGTCTGTCAAATGGGGCTAATGAACATTCTGCCTCTGAGAGTGGCAGTGGGGACTGAATAACTTTATCAACTGTAACTGTAAGATCCTTAGAACAGTAGCTCACACAAATAAGCTCTCTAAATGCTGGCTCTCATTCCTGATGTTGCTGTTTTCAGTATTCTTAGGAGGCTGTGAGGTAGATTTGTCCCTGGTTCTAGTGACTAAAGCAATATGATTCCTCTCTCACATGACAGCCCTCCAAATATTTAAAGAAACTATGCAAAAGAGGGGCTGGTGTTGCTCTACAGAATAGGATTAGGACTAATTGCAGGCATTAAAGGAAGCCAATCTGCCGCTCAATAGAAGAAAGAATTCTCTGGCGATGAGAACCATCCAAAAATGAGTTAAGCTTCCTTGGAAGGGAGTGACTCGCCAACACTGGAAGGAGAATTCTGCACTGGGTGAGAAGCTTCTCTGAAACACAGTTTCCCAGATTTTGGTTTTAGCCCTCAGTAAAATATCGAAAAACATTAGAAGATGGATAGGGTTGACAAATTTAGATTTTGATCTAACATTAATGGTGTCTTCTCCTGCCATCATTTTGTGAAATAATTCAACCCTCCAAAGTGAGAGTAAAAAAATCTTATAATAATTATAATAAAGGGCCATACTAACTGATACATGGAAGTCAAGCCAGCTTCATGAAAAGCATTCTCCCTCTGTCTCTCTCTCTCTCACACACACACACAGAGCTGTGTGTATATTCAACCCCTCCACCGTGTCCTTATTTTCACTCATCACCATGCCCCAAGGGGAAAGCCCCCTTGACTGGCACTGCCCATGAGCACATGCTGGGGAGTCATCCATACACATGATACTTTAGGGCCTTACAACGCCAGCCTGTGATCCTGGCAGGGAAATGATCATGTCAAAAGCTTCCGGCCATGTAATAATACAACTTGAATTTGAACTCGGGCTTCTCTTATTCACTATGAAAATGAAATGAAATCATAAATGAGATTGACCTATCATATTTATAGATCTGAGGCAACATGTAGAATGGTGAATGAGAAGGGAGGTGAATGGATTATTTGTTTGGGGAAGTGGGACAGAAGAAAGTGTCCCACAGGAGGTACCACAGTAGAACTTGACCCTACACCCTTAAGGACAGTGGTGTGGGTACCCATGAAGCACACCCAGTAGAAGGATGGAGGGAGTTGAGCTTTGGGGTTAGTAAGCCATGGGTGTAATACAGGGAATAGTAGACCAGGGTGAACCCAGACATGGGTTCATGCCCTGACTCTGTTAAGATCAAACTTACTGTTTGATCTTCGACGTGGACATTTAGTCACTTTATGGATAAGTTTCTTCATCTGCAAAGTGATAGGGTTAGACTACTAAATGATCTTTAAAATAAAATTTCATGTGACATCTACATGTTTCTGAGGTTGTCCAGACTAACCTCCCCAGGGAAGGCCCTAAGTCTCTTGCTAAGGTAGCTGAGTATGTTATTGTGGTTAAGAGTACAGAAGTGAAGTCGGGCTGGGCGTGGTGGCTCACACCTGTAATCACAGTACTCTGGGAGGCTGAGGCAAGAGGATCCCTTGAGCTTAGGAGTTCAAGACCAGCCTGAAAAAGAGCAAGACCCCATCTCTACTAAACATAGAAAAATTAGCCAGATGTTGTAGAAGGCTTCTATAGGCCCAGCCATGAGGGAGGCTGAGGCAAAAGGATCACTTAGACCCAGGAGTCTGAGGTTGCTGTTAGCTAGGCTGACACTATGGCACTCTAGCCTGGGCAACAGAGTGAGACTAGGTCTCTTAAAAAAAAAAAAAAAAGTAAAGAAATTGGAGTCAAACAGTTTTGGGTTCAAGCTGGTGTCCATCATTTACCTAACCGTCTATGGCCTTCAGTGTTCTGATCTTTAGAAGGAGGATAACAGTAGCACCTTTAAATGCAAAGCCTGGGCTGTATTAATAACGTAATACACAGAGGCTATGGTTGTTGGTGTGCAGTGTTCTATAATAAGATCTGGCTGACACTGAATGGGGAAAAGAGAGAAGACTGAGGCTTCCACATTCATCACGCTGCCCATGACACGTCTTCCTGTTCTTGCCAAAGCAGACTTTTGGGGTGAGGACCAAATTGTGGCAGGTCCTTCTGAATGTGCACCAAGACTCTCCCTGGATGCACCTTTTCACTGAAAAGCTCTCCATAGCCATATGAGCAAACCTTCCAACAGAGAAATAAAACTTGAGTGGGAAAACCAGGTTGAGATATGAGAGCAAACTCCACACAGTGTATCCTGCAGCTCTTCCCCCACTGCCCCAAGTCCCCACTCTGTTCCACCTGTGCCCCTCAGTATCTGGTGACATTTTGCCATCACATAAGATGTCCAACAAGGTTATTAGTCAGACAATATAGCGCCTGACCAGTGGGCTGTAAATGACACAATAGATGGGTGACTGAATAAAGGTATTATTACTTGGCACTAAGTACTTGGCTCTGAGACTTTCACCTGTCCAGCTCCAAGAGGACTGCACATAGATGCTGTCCTGGTGCCCATAGATGCTAATTCCATATCTGTCCTCTACCCTGTGGGCCACAGGCAGTACTGTGCCCCTCCCCCCACAGTTATAAAGGACCTGGAAAATCCCTTCACGGATGCTCTAGGCCTTGTCCAGACCCACACTAAACTTGGGCCTGTACCTGTTAGTAGAGGTATGACCATGAAACCCTCTAGGAAATGTTGGCACTGCTGGGCCAACCCTAATGACTTTTCTATATGGGAAAAGGATCAAGGGACACTTATGACCTCTCCACACTGGGAAGGACCACGTGATTTACCCTGTGAGCCCAAAAAGGGAAGACTTATATCCACTGAGTGGGTGCGGGCTCATAGCACAATGCAGCTTCTGCAGAGGGAAACCGGGGATGACCTTGGGCCTGCTCATGGGGTGAGCCTCCCTGGCCCTGTGTCCTCTGATGTACAAAGACACCAAGACCCAAGACTTATTTATTCTCTATCAGAGGTGAATGGAGAAGACTGAGGACTTCACATCCATCGTGCTGCCCATACTCTGAGGTACAAAGACTCCAAGACCCAAGACTTGCTCTTCTGCCCATCCCACTGTCAATAACCTGACTTGGGCTGGCTGTCTCTCTCCAGATTAGTGCAAGGGCCCCTCATTGGGGTCCTGGCCTCCAGGCTTTCACTTCTCCTCATTTTTGCCCATCCATCCCACACCAATGCACCTCAGCCCTGGGAATCTTTCTGAAACATAAATATGACCATGTCCACCCCTCCTTAAAACCTTCCCATGACTCCTCATTGACTGGCAGAAATTGCCAACTACCAGCCTCTGATGTTCTTAAAAATTCTGCCAACATCTAAACATTGGGAAATTTCACATTTAAAAATCCAAGTTTCTAACTATTCTCCCAAAAATAGATGACCTAACCATGCCAGTCCTGTGTTTCCATGGGGCAGTCATTGGGTGACGTTGAGAATTAATCAGGCACATGTCCTCCTGGGTGACCTGCCCGGAGAAGGCAGGTGTCACCCCAGAAGTTTCTCCCATCACAGGGCTAGACACCTAGAGGCTGACTCATGCTCCTCTGAGGAGTTTAGGATTCCAGGTGATAGCGCTGTGGTGTTGGGGGGCAGGTATCACATTATGCTCTCAACTGTGCTGTACCCAGCTGGAGCTGAAGGAGGAGGGCTAAGGAATGCCAGCCCTGCTCCCACCTGGGCAACTCCTCTGCTCCTAGCCAGGGGAGAGCTGGGGAGAGGCCTGACTGCAATTTTCCTGGAATGCCAGTGGCTGGAAGGCGGGTACTAAAGCACCCCTCCCTTTATTCCAGACACTCCAACCCTGGGTCTAGCATCTCCCCACCCCTAACTCTGTGGCGGCTGCACCCCCTCCCTTTATTTCTATCCCACTCCTCCTATCAAAGCCCTAACAGCACATATTTTGTTAATTGTACAAACCTAATGGGGGAATGCATTGGCAAAAAAGGGTAATGGCCATCAGACCAGCAATAAAACAAAATTAATGGCCCATAGGAAGAAATCATGTCCACTTAATCCCGGCTCTGAAACTCTAATAGAATAATGGAATACCAACTGAGGGTTTTTTTCTCTCTATGCAGATTGCTTACACCATGTTAATCACTTGCAAAGCAGGCCACATACCACTCCAGCTCACATGACCCTCCAGGGAAAGTAGCAGACCAGAAACATTCAGTGCAAGGCTCATTACGGACATGCACCACGTGCCAACACCTTCCCTCCCTCCCCCAGGTGACTCAGGGACAGCCAGGGTGGGGTGTCATTGAAAGCCATCAGGTGTGGTGGGTCGGAAAGCAAGACACAGACTACCTAACAATAGGAAACATTTACTGAGTGCTTACTATGTGCCAGACACTGGGTTAGAGAAGTTCTTTCTATGTACCTTGCTACTGCAGCCTGTTTTCATCTTCCATAGCTGCGCGGAGCAACAAGGAAGCCGCTAGTCACATGTGGCTTTAAAAATTCAAATTCTATCTAATCAAAATGAAATGCAATATAAAATTCAGCTTCTCACTAGCCATATTGCAAACCCTCAACAGCACATGTGGTTGGTAGCTGTCATTCCGGACAGCTCAGACAGAGTGTGTTTCTGCCGTCACAGTAAGTTGCACTGGATGGAGCTGCTTGAGAATGTTGAGCCCATTTTATCTTGTGCATTTAACAGATCCTGAAATTAAGGCAGAGAGTGGTGCGGTAAGTTGTCCAACGTCACCCACTGGCCTTGATAGAACCTGCAGTCAGGGCGGCAGGGAGGCCTCCTGAGGCTCTGCAGAAAACCTCTTCTATTCTCTATGGTTCCTCTGCAGCTCTCTGAGAAATTATCTTCTGTGGCATGTGCCACAGACCCAGTAAGGTCAGTGGTTGCTCAAGACCTTAAAAGAATAAAACAAAAATAGACTTGACAGGGAACTGAGAATAATTAAGGCACCTTAGAAACACGCCTTCACTTTTGGATATAGATTATATACCCCCAAGAATCAAAGCAGGAACTAAAACAGATACCCACACACTCAAGTTCTCGCAGCATTAGTCACAGTGGCCACGAGGTGGGAGCAGCCCAGTGGATGAATGAATGGGCAAGCACGACGTGGTCTACACATTCCATGGAATATTACTCAGCCTCAGAAAGGAAGGAAATTCTACACATGCTCCAACAGGGATGAACCATAGGACTCTACAAGCCAGTCACAACAAGACAAATACAATGTGATTCCACATAGATGAGATACCAAAAATGTCAAATTCAGAGAGAGGAAGTAGACTGGTGGTTTCCAGAGACTGGAGTGGGGCACAGGGAATGAGGAGTTGCTGTCTAACGGGTACAGAGTTTCAGATTTCCGAGGTGAAAGTTCTGTGGATGGATAGTGGTGACAGTTGCACAGAAACATCAAAGCATTTCAGACTACCGAACAGTACACTTAAAAATGGTTAAGAAGGTTGGTGTGGATGTGAAGAGAGGGGAACACTTTGACACTGCCGGTGGGACTGCAAACTAATATAACCTTTTGGGAAGGAAGTATGGAGAAGCCTCAAAGAACTCAAGCTACACCTCCCATTTGATCCTGCAATCCCATTGCTGGCCATCTACCCAGAAGAAAATAAATCATTTTGTCATAAGAAGGCAAACTTAATGTGATGTGTACACAATTAAAAATACATATATATGCAGCCACTAGCTTCTCCCAGTCTCTCTCAGAAAAACAGAAAAAAGGCTAGGAAGCAGCAGCTTATCAGCCTGAAGAGAGGATAAGAGAGCCAAGGACTGATGGAGGGAGCAGAGAGGGGAACCCCGGACCTGCCAGCTATGGTGGGGAGAACTTGGAAGGGAGGCTGCAAGAGAGAGAAGGGCCCCTACCCACAGGGAAGGTGACCGCCCCTGCAGGAGCCACTGAGCCAAGGTGACTCCAGAGGGCTGATGCTGGAAAAATTTAAAAAAGAAAAAAAAATGATTGAGGATTAAAAAAGGAAAAGAAAACCTGGTGGGGACAAGGACAGGGGACCAACTCTCTGGTCTGAAATAAAGGACAGTCTAGGAGGGTAGCCACAGCAGGAAATCAAAAAGAAAGGAATAGGAGACTAAGGAAAGGATTGGAGGACGTGAGCTCCTAATCGGACGCAGCAGTGAGCAGCCTGTGTTGGGAAGAGCTTCAGATCTGTGGGGTGGCCCTCATCTCCGCGGTGCACGACTGTGCATGTCATCCAAACGCTCTGGGCCTCAATTTCCCCATAGATTAAACCAAGAGGCCGTAGCAGAGCAAGAAGAAACAGTTGCAAACCAATGTGGGCAGGTGGGGGGGTCAGGGACACACTAAAATAATCCCTCTCTGACCCCCCACATTGGTATGCAACTGTTGAAGGGTTCCACAAACCCCTTGAAATTTTTTCCAGAGGTATTTGTGTATACATTTTTCTTGAGCAAGGTTTACAAAAATTTTACCAAGATTTCAAGGCTGTCCAAATCCCCAGAGAGGTGAAGAATCAGTGGAGAAGACATCCACTAGGTTCACATCCAGCCAGAAATTCCTAAGATTCCAGGAAGTCTTGGACTAGATACCAATAAATCTTTGGGCCTCAAATAAATCCAGATGTTTATTCCTGCCTCGCCTGCAATACAGAAACGTAGTATAAAATGAAATGGAATAATCATATATTTTGAAAAGTTAAAATTGCATCTCTCGTGCAAGTAAATATTGTTGCTGTTGCTATTGTTTCACAAGAAGTAAGAGAAATTTTGCATCAGGCATAAAGGAGGTGGAATGAAGCCAGCTCCTTCTGCTTTACTGAACAAAGGCAGTGTCATAAAAGGATGTGAATGTGTCACAAGCCGACCCTTGGGCTCCCCTCATTTGGTTGGAAATGAAGAGGGCTTTAATTCCCCTTGTGAAGAAGGGTCTAACTCAGAAAGAAAAGTAAATACAACCTACCCAAGAGGTTCAGCCCAGGGCAGAACCCATGGATCTGTTTGTGCTAACAAGTCCTCATTTTGCATCTGGCTTTACTTTGGAGGAAATTTTCAACTGTGAAACTGGGAGATGTGATAGTCTAAGGATGTGTCAGGGGAAAACAGCACAGGCAGAGGACAGGATTTGGCCATCAGAGAGCAAAACCCAGGCTGAAAGCCAGCATAATGACTAAGTCAGGGTCACCAAGGCAAAGGGAATGTTGTCACAGTGGGTAGCCCTGCTAGAAGCAAGCCAGCTCAGAGACAGAGGGGAAGCCGGAGTTGGGGCCTGGTGCTGGTGCTAGTGTTAGAAACGGGCAGGGTTAGACCCAGACAAAGTATTTGTTTATTTGTTTGTTTTAAAGATAGGTCTTAGTCTGTTGTCCAGGCTGGAGTACGGTGGTATCACCATAGCTCACCCCAACCTCAAACTCCTGAGTTCAAGTAACCCTCCTGCCTCAGCTTCCCAACTAGATGGGACTATTGGCTAATTTCCCCACTTTTTTGTAGAGATGGGGTCTCTCTCTTGCTCAGGCTGGTCTTGAACTCCTGACCTCAAGCAATCCTCCTGCCTCAGCTCCCAGAGTGCTAGGATTACAGGTGTGAGCCACCATGCCCAGCCTGGACAAAGTCTCAGAGATGGTCCATCCTGACCATGTGAAGAAAGTTTTCAGAGAGAGGTGGAGACTTACTCAGGGAAGTTCAGGATTGGAAGCCAGGCCAGTAATTCCCTTCGTTCATTTGCAAAATCCTTTTGAGTATTGGATTCCTGACTATGTTGACCCTCAATTATGAACAACATTCTAGTTCCCTGCCCTCAAGGAGGCCACAGTTTTTGAGGGGGGGGGCAGACAACCAGTACATTGGGGGGTTAAGTTTGATCTAGCAGCTCTATAGTGACTATTAAGGATGTTCCCCTCCACCAACTGCTTCCAGAACTATTGAGATCTACCCTTTGAGGAGGGCACAGCCAGATAGGGAGGGAGGCAGGGAGGAGCCACTTTTCCTCAGACCAGTGCTGGAGGGAATGGAAAGAACTGCTGTCAAGTCCAGTCAAGCCAAGCCAACATCATCAGCATCTCAGAGAAGGGTGGCAGCCATCAACCACCCCCCAAACACCCAGCACCCTTGGGGAAAGAGCCGTTCCTCTCTCCAGCAGGCCAAACAGCCCCATGGCACTTCCCATCCTAACTCTCCTCTCCAGACTGCTCCTAAATATTGTTGCATAAATAACTTAACAGGGCTCCAGCTTGTTAGCTAAGGTTAGGCAGTGTGCACAGCACTCGCCGGTTATGGGAGAATTTGGCTGTGCTGAATATTCTGGGAAGCTGATTCTCTGCAGAGGGGAGGCTCAGTGTAGAAGGCAAGCATGGCTGGTGTCCCCACCTGGATCTCCATCACAGCAGGATGCTGAGAGAGCATTTGTTTCCGATTGTTCTTAGCCACTAATTTGGCTCCAGGGTATAACACCAATCTGAGAACAAACGGAGTAGGAAAACTGTGCCTTTCAGGAGGAGGCCCACTTTCACCATAAACAGGGAAAGGCAGGAGGTTTCCTGAGTTCACAGCACAAGCCAGGCTGTGGCCTCTCGCCCAGGGCTAGCAGCTTCCCTCTCCAGCCCAGAGTTACCGGGCTGCACTGCCATCTGCCAAGCCTCACCTGCTCATGGCTCCTCTGAGGTGCCTCCAGCAGAGGACAGATTACTCTGATGGCAGGTAGATAAAATGGGATCCCTTGCTAGCAGTAACTACCCAGAACAATCTCTCTCCCAAGCAGCTGGCTGTCTCCACCTGGCACCTGCCAGCCAAAGAGCTCGTAGGTGACACAAGCTGGATGGCCAGACCCAGCAACTCCCCAGGCACGGAGGGGACTCAGAAGGCCCTGTCCAGGCAGGACTTGCTTGGAGGGCCCTCTGTTGGGCTGCAGGAAGGTTGGCCTGAGATGCCTATCAGGGGAAGACAGAAAAGCAGCTCTGCTTCTGGCTGACTGAAGAGCTAGCACCCTCCAGGGGCAAAGGGAGCAGGGCCACAGCAGCAGCCCCTGCTCAAGATCATCAGCAAACCGAGGCCCTTCTCATGACAGATCGTCTTCTTTTGGCTTAAAATAACCGAATCGGAGAATGCTCTATGTGACTCTCTTGAAAGCAAACTAGTAGATAACATGTCTTTACCAACCCTCAATACTTTTACTCACAGCCTCCCAACAGAAATGCCATCAATTCTGTGACCAAAATGCCTTCCTCGCCAGCATGCTATTTAGTTATTCAATAGCCTCATAAATCCAGCATGGTATAAAAATATTGAAAAAAGAACAATTTTTAAAAACTCTCTCAGCAGCCAACATACATGTCACAAAGTCTTTGCATTAAAGTTTATGAACCTTATTCATAAGGGAAACTCGTAGGGCCTTAGCTATGGCTCTCTTTTTTTTCTCTTTTCTGGGACAGAGTCTCACTCTGTTGCCTCTGAGAGTGCTGTGACATCAGCCTAGCTCACAGCAACCTCAAACTCTTGGGTGCAAGCGATCCTCCTGCCTCAGCATCCAGAATAGCTGGGACTACAGGCCCCCACCACATCTGGCTACTGGATTAGTAGAGATCGAGTTCCACTCTTGCTCAGGCTGGTCTCTAACTCCTGAGCTCAGGCAATCCACCTGCCTCAGCCCTCCAGAGTGCTAGGATTCCAGACGTGAGCCACTGCACCAGGCCAGCTATGGCTTCTTTACTCTAATTTTACAGACATTTCTAACAGAGTAAATTATCTGATTATCTTGGGCCTCAATTAATTAGAAGTAATAAAAGAGGAGAGGACTTGGGCTTTCCTGGAAGGGAAACTGAGGGATGAAGAATGACCAAGGAGAGAGATAAAGGCAACCTAGTAAGTCATCAAATAAGGTTTGATCAGATTCAGAATAATTTACTTAGGAAGACAGGGAAGATGTCCACTTCCAACGTTAAAAACATCTTTAGGGCACTTTAAGAAATAAACATTTAGCTGAGCGCAGTGGCTCACGCCCGGAACGCTAACATTCTGGGAGGCCAAGGTGGGTGGATTGCTTGAGCTCAGGAGTTTGACACCAGCCTGAGCAACAGTGAGACCCTGTCTCTAAAAACAGCCGGGCATTGTGGGGGGCACCTGTAGTCCCAGCTACTTGGAAGACTGAGGCAACTGGATCACTTAAGCCCAAGAGTTTGAGGTTGCTGTGAGCCATAACACCACGGTGCTCTACCAAGGGCAGTAAAGTAAGACTTTGTTTCCAAAAAAAGAAGTAAACATTTAGTCACTTCGAAACCCCCCAAAGAGTCTCTTTCTTGATGGTTCCAAGCTGCTGGGTTTTCCCGTAGGTTGTCTTGTGGGTCCAGAAGCTATTGGCTTTCATTCTTAGTTGCCTCATTCATTCACTCAACAGGCACTGGCTCCTGATGACACTGGGTTACCCCCAACCATATGGGGAGCAAAAGAAAGGTGGGCACATCTTCTGACGTTTCGCACCACCAGGAGCACCTATTACACCTTAGGTGTTGTACAGATGTTGGAAAAGACATCTGGGAAGAGGAGGGCAAGCCAGTCAGACTCTTCTTCAATCCCGTCCCTAGGACTTCAGTGAAGTTCTGTGATGAGGGACTGTATCCTGATAATTCAGGATCCAGCTAAAAATGACATACCACCAAAAACTACTAATGGCTCCACCAAGAAGAACAAAAAGACAGCATAGCTTCAAGCCTGAAAAAAATGTGGAGATCTTCCAGTGCATCTTAGAAAACAGTTGAAATAAAGGCATTCTTAGAAGTTCTGTGAAAAGCTCCAGCTAAGGGAGGTAAGTGGATGTGGGGCTGAGTATGAGGAAGAGGCTCCTCACTGTGGACAACTTGTCAACCCTTCCTGGGTCACGTTTCCTCATCGATACAATGAGCAATGGAGGGGGGAGCCATCATGTCTGAAATGCTTCCAGCCATCATGTCTGAAACGTCTCAAGTCAGCAGGTTCCCAGTTGTGTTCAAGGGCTGACTCTCTCTGTCCCAATCTTCTATTTTCAGTGCAGCTTTGAAAGGCAGGATTCTGCCCCACACTTCCTCTCTAGGCGCAAGCTTATCACCAACAACACGTGTCTGTTTTCTTCACAACACTGTTAGGTCTCTGCCCCAGGTGCCCAACCCACAGAGCAGCAAGTGACGCCTCACCCCCTCCCCCAGCCCCTCAGATGGGGACAGGAAGTTTTTATGAGGCTCCTCTGGGATGGTGGGAGAGGGGGAGGGATTCCGGCAATCTGTCCTCAAGAATGCAAGTTAATAATTTATATGTGCGTTTTTTTTTAAAAGAAAACCTTCTGAAACAAATTGCATACAAATTGTGTGACAGTCGGCAGAAACGTGCCAACGTTGCTCAGTGAAGCATAATAAATATATGCAGCCCATAATAATAAGTTACTTAAACTCAGGGCACTAAATGATTTATTAATTGTCTTCTAATCCTTTCCAGCTACAACTAAAACCAAGAATGTGTCTGTATTTCACATACCAGTTCATAATGCCTCCAACACCAAACAGCATGGCTGCTGATAGCAGATAAGTCCTTCTTCCAGTCTGGCCCCCACTCTTCAGATGGGCCTGCAGCTGGGTGTGTTCTCAAGGGACTGATGTACTCATCCAAGGGGACAGACATGCCCCAAACATATGTGCCATCTACTGCATGTGTCACATGAATGCCACACACTACATGCTTATTTTGCTTTGAGTGCCCCCTACCTGGCTTCCCCTTCCTGTTACCCTCCCCTACTATTAGTGCCAAGGTGCCACTTGGAATTCTCCCACTAATCCTGGGAGAATTCAGGCCATTATCTCCAGGGATGTCCCAGCATCAGGCTCACTAGCCCAGAGTCCTCTCCAGCAGCAGATGATAAATCAGTGAGAATTTGAATGGAGATGGGAAGCAGAGGACAGAGTCCTGCCCTCTCCCTAGGGTGCTGGCCTGGGGGGAATTGGGGGATCCCTGCGGCAGTGTCCAGGCTTGGGCCTCCCTCCTGTTCCAGTGCTATGGAGGGTCCAGAGCTGCCTGCAGACCCTCACCTGTTTTGGGGATCTGTACCCTAGGACCTGCACTGGCAGGAGGGAATGCTACCAGCAAACTAGGAACCTATATCCTTCAGTAGAGTCAGAATTGGCAAAACACAAAACTTGGGAGGAACATCTCTTCTGCTACAAAAACCAGAAATACCACCTCTGTGGATGGATAGAAAAATGAGGACAGATCATGTCCCAGGAATGGAGGGGCTGCAGAACCATGGAGACTGAATTCAAGAGGTGAAATAAGATTCTCCAGGGTCGATTGCTCCAGGGAGCTGAAGTTATCTCCTTTTTCCCCAACGTGCTTCTCTCCAGTCTTCCCATCTCAGAATGGCACCATATTCTACCGGGTACCCTCTTCTGGGTACTGTCTCTGCCCTCTCCCTCATTCCCACATTCAACCCATAGGGATTCCGCTCCTAAGAAAGACTTCCCGAAACTATCCCCTTCCATCTCCACTGCTGGGGGATAAATCAGAACCCGGGGGTTGAAAAACAGCAGCTATTTGGCAGAATCCAGCCCCAGACGCTTCGTGGGACATGCGTGGTGTTTGGGGTTTTGTTTTATTTTGTTTTTAAAAAGGTAATATGTAACATGGTTCAAAAATCAAAAAGTAAACACCGAAATGTCTCCCTCCCATTCCTGTCTCCCACCTGTCCAAGCAAATATAAATATAGATTCTGGCTTTCCCCTTTTTATGCACATTTTTCTGCACCTTGCTGGATTTTTTTTTCTTTCTCACATATATTTTGGAGATCTTCCTGGATCAGTACAAAGAGACCATCTTCATTTCTCTTTTGAAATGCATAGTGTTCCATTGTCAGGATATCACTGACTGGTCCTTAGTTGATAGATAATTTGGGTTCTTTCCAATCCTTTGCTATTACAAATAATGTTGCAAAGAATAAGCTTATACATATGTCATTTCATATAAATATATATACAAGTAAATCTTTAAGATCAATTCCCCAATATGAAATTGCTGGGTCAAAAGGTGTATGATTTATAATTTTGATAGATTGCCCAGTGGCCCTTCAAAGGAGTCGTACTGATGTACACTACAACACAGTCCATTTTCCCAGGGCCTCACTAAATCATAAATGAATAATGCTACCTCACAATAGCTTTAATTTGTACTTCTTTTATTATGATGTGCAAGTTTGAATATCTTTGCATAGGTTAAAAGTCACGTGTATTTTCTGTAATAGTCTATTCACATTCTTTACCCATTTTTTTTCTATTGGGTTGTGCTTTGTTGTTGATTTTTAGGAGTTCTTTGTATATTGTGGAGAATAGACCTGTGATATGAGTTGTAGAAATTTTTCCCCAGTTTGTCATTTGTCTCTTATAATTTTTTGAGAGCACGTCTTTAAAAAAAAAATTGTTTTGAATGCCAACAGGTTGGGAGCAAACGCTCTCCCATTTGCTGCTGCCTCCGTTGCTCCCACAATTTTTGCTTTATCCTTTTTAATTACCATCCTGGACAATGATGTGATGCCAGCAACTGCCACCCCCATCTTGCTGACCCAGAGGAAAGCTGGTTGGAAAACAGAGTTAATCTGGGTGCTTGTGCATGTCGCTGAGACCTTGAGTTTATCTAACCCTAGAGCAGCCCTGGTCCTGAACTTCATAATATGTAAGAAACTAAATTCCCTATTATTTGAGCAATTTGGTGTTAAATTTGCCATTACTGGCAGTCACAGGCTTTCTAACTGATATACATCTTGTTTATTTTTCTGGCAAAAAGTAGAAGGTAAACACTG
Organism: Galagoides demidoff; assembly: GCA_963574575.1. Taxonomy (NCBI): domain Eukaryota; kingdom Metazoa; phylum Chordata; class Mammalia; order Primates; family Galagidae; genus Galagoides; species Galagoides demidoff. Next base: position 25,296 of record CAUYQV010037566.1, read on the forward strand.
AAATGTCCCCTCTAACCCATGCCCACTACTGGGCCGATGTTCTCCCCTATTTAAACACACTCACTAGCTACCCATCATCTGCAAAATATAACCCAAGTGCCTTCCCACACACCCTGTTCTGGCCCCCTCCTCCCTCCCTGGCTCACATATCCACACTGCTGCTCATCCTGTCCGTCTTCCCTATAGGGCCTTTTCCCTCTCTCCCTGTCTTTATTCCTAGCATGGTGTGTTCCAGCATCAGTACCTCTGAGCAAACTTCTGATCAAGTCTCCATCCCTACCCCAGCACTACCCCATAGCACCCAGCATCTCTGGCTGCACGAGGCTCAATGCCCATACATCCTTTTACATGCCTGAGCTCCTACCCTGCTCACTTCCCCATGAGTCCCTAGAAGGCAGGGACAAGGCCTTATTCACTTCTTCATGCCTAGTATCCAGCATGGGGTCCAGCACATAGTAGGCTGTTTACTGCTGTTTACAAATCTGAATGGGGCTCCCACCTGTCACCCCATTTGTTTGCACAGATACCCCCACAGGCCTCTTGCATCCAGCTCCTCGGAACCAAAGATTTCACACCCATGACTACAGCGCTATCAAGAGATGCTGAAAGAAAAGCCTCATCTAAATGGGCCACTCTGAGAAGAGAAACAGATGACCTGGTAAGTCACCAGATAAGACAGCGCCGTCTGCCTTGGGCATGGGCTCATGCTAGTGTCCTGATGCTACAGCAAATCATCTAGTGCAGCAGAGGCCCAAGGTTGGGAGCCAGGTTCCCAGCCGCTTCCTAACTGCACGAACTCAGAAAAATTACCTAACCCCCCTTGCCTCAGCTTCCTATGTGGAGAAAGGGCAGAGCAGTGTGTTGCAAAAATGAAATGAATATAAGTGCCTTATAGAGAAAATGCTCAGTAAATTATGCCACCTCCTAGGGTCAAAAGCAGTCTCTACATAAATGAGACAAAGTCCGCGCAAAGCAGACACGAAACACTTCACTAGGGTGTTTTCTGGGTCAAAACAGCAGTGTGGGGACCACACAGCAGATATATATTCATGGGGCAACTGAGCAGAGGCGGAGAGAGCCCACACCTGCTGACACTTCCTCTGTGTCAGCCAGCACTTGGTGCTTTCCGTAATCATTCCTCACAGTGACTCTGCAAGGAAGTACTTGCACGCCAGTTTTATAGATGAAGAAAGTAAGTCTTAGAGGAGTTAAATAACTCCTGTTATTTAATTTAATACTGTGTCCATGGCCATGAACCAGCTAACTGGAGGAGTCAGGATCTGAACCAGCTCTACCAGGCTCATGCCTGAACTCTTTCCCCTGCCTCATGTTGCCTCCAGACTACATAGAATGGGGGCTAGTGTGGCAAATCCAGGGCTTGTGGTCATTGCTGCTAAGACAGGGTGAGGTGACCAGAGAGGGGAGTGAAAGAAGAGAGATCCAGGGGTAGGAAAAGAGGGAATGGGAGAGTGAAGAGAGTAGCTCTTAGAAAAGTCTCAGTCATATTATCCGCATGCTTTCGTTTGAGGGTGCAGATGTATGACTGCACGGGTATACCAGCACCTGTGAGGGTGTAACTCCACGGGTGTGCCAGCACGTGTGAAGGTGTGCAGGTGTGTGACTCCACAGGTATGCCAGCACGTGTGAGGGTGTGACTGCACAGGTGTGCCAGCACGTGTGAGGGCGTGCAGGTGTGTGACTCCACGGGTGTGCCAGCACGTGTGAGGGTGTGCAGGTGTGTGACTCCATGGGTGTGCCAGCACGTGTGTGTGACTCTGTGCATGATAACTGGGTGTGACTCTGTATGTGTGCATGCTTGACACTGTGTGTGTGTGTGTGTTTGGGGCAGGAGGGAGCGAGCTTGCACAGACTGGCCTCCTGCCTACTTCCATGTACATGCACATCCTGGCCAGACCGAGCCTAAACATGCCCCATGTGAGTGCTGTATGTGGTCAGCAGTGGGAGACCTCACCTATTAATTCGCCTCTAACAATGAATCCCTGTTGCAGGCTGGTCAGAACAGGCACGTGACCTTAGCGGCACCGTCTCTGTTATTAGCCTGTGACTGACCCAGCCAGGCTGCCAGAGGGACAGCAGAGGGAAGGAGGGAGGAGCCTTTGCCAATTCCGTCACACTTCTCTGAACAGGCCTTCCCAAACCCAGATGCACTGTGGTCCCTCCCATCCAAGACAGAACCTGGGAAAGGCATTTCCGCCTGGTGCCTCTCAGTTTTCAGAGACACCCAGAGCACAGGGGGGAAATTGGACCTCTTCACCCAAGCAACCCTTTTGAAGAAGAGAAATTACAGTGGCCCAGGCCACCAAGCAGGAAAAGGAATAGGGAGGGAGTCAGGGGACAGGGGTAGTCTCAGCTCCTGGCCTCTCTGCCTCCCCAGCCAGGTCCCTCAGGCCTCCTCAGCACTCACCAGGACTTAGCCCCCACAAGGACTGCCTTTAAATTGCTCTCTCCTCTCCCTCTTGGTGGAGGCAAGGATGCTTATGCCACCTGACACCCATCAGGCAAGAGAATCAGGGCCCAGAAAGGTGCCACTCACCCATGGTCACACCATGGGCTGTCAGGAGCAGACAGTCTCGAAACCTTGACTTGGTCTCCATCCCTGCTTTAAACCCCCACCCCAGCATCCCCCCAGCTCTGAAGTCCTCAAAGTTCTGCTGGGTGACAGCCTCGATAAAGTTTTCTCTCTAAGCAAAACAAAAAGAAACAATGTTCTGGGGCCTGGACCCAACACAAACTCTTGCACTTTCCGTGGACTTCAGGAGGGAAAATATCCTTGTACTTATTTAACATGAAAACATCTCAGCAGCTAGGGGAAGCTTCATTTTCTGCACTCTCCAAATTTGTGAGGAATGAACGTCCCCAGATCAATCTAAGAGGCAACATAGTTGGCCAATTCAAGTTAGCAGCAAAAGTGGGCTGCAAATGCCCTTCTTCAGCCACCCCCCCACTCCTCTGATATTGGCAAAACAAGACACAACAACTACACAGCTGAGCACTGTAAGTGACTGCCTAGCCCCAGGGAGAAGAAACAATTATTTAACCTTCCTGGGGCCTCTGGGTTTTTTTTTATTAATTATAGGATAATGGAAAATAGTAGTTTGTATCCTGATGTGGTTCCTGCTTTTCTAGCTGCATGACCTTGGGCAACTTATACCCATTTTACAGATGAGAAGAGAGGGTCTGGGGTCTTGAGGCTAGCCCAAGTTGCAGAAATGTAACACACACAGCGTTGTGTCCACTGAGTCTCCTGACCCCCAGTCCAGAGCTCTTTCCACTGCCCCCAGCTTTTCTTTTACTTAATCTAATTCTAGCCCTGATCAGAAAACCAGTGATTAGGCAGTAACTCCCAAACCCTGTCTTCCTGGTGGGAGGAAAACAGTCCTCTGTAGCAAGCTGATATTTGGACAATCCAAGAGCCTCCGATTGCTCCGGAAGACATAGCCTTCCCCTCCCAGGACTCAGCAACGCTGCCAAAACAAGAGGAGAAAGCTTCCAACAAAAGTTTGTTTTCATGGAGATTTTATTTCCTTCACAGAGGCTCTCCCACCACAGATTTCTCTTTGTTAGAGCTTGCATTCAAAAGTCACCAGATACACAGCCCCTGACCCAGCAGGCCCTCCGGGGACCTCACGCCTTTATCTCCCCTCCCAGGCCTACAGGCTGCCCGCTCCCCCACTCAAAAGGCTCTTTGAGCCACTCTGGAGAGAGAGCAGCTCTCAGAATGGACAGAAGCTTCAGTGGGGCTGACCCTTCACATCAAGGTAGGGAGGGGACAGAAGGCAGAGGAGGGGGCAGAGAAGGAGTGTGTCCGAGTGCTGGCAAGGAGACGGAGGCCTAACCACATCCCCCGTCCCTTAGGCAGAGCTGTGTGCCATGATGGTGGGGGTGCCAACTAGGGGCTCAGACCGCAGGCCCAGATCTCTGAGGCTGTCCCAAGGGCATGCCTTAATTTGCACTGAGAAAGGGCCAGCCCAGGCAAAACTCAGATGAGGATAAAATCTGTCTTAGATAGACAAGCCCTCCCTTTTTGCCCTTTTCAGTTTCCGCTGCCCTCCCAGGGACACAAGCTAGAGAGTTTACTCTGTCTGTCTCTCTAAGCCAGGAAGAAAGGGGGCTGACAAAATCAGTCCATACTTCGTGAGTAGCCCCTCCCAAGCAGGTGCATTCAAAGGGGGGATGGGAGAGAGAGGGAGAGCAAGAGGGAGTCAGAAGAGGAAATGCTAAGCTCTGGGAAATAAATTGGTAATGGTAGAATTGCAGGTTCAAGGGGAGGGTGGGATGGAGAGGAGGCAGTGCCAAGGCCACTCAAGACCTCCAGGAGGTGAGTCCTGACACAGGATGTACCAGCAGGGCCAGGCAGAGCTCAGTTTGATTCTCTGCCCTGCAACTTACTAACTTGATCGTCTTAGGCAAGTGACTTCACTTCTTTAGGTCTCATCCCCACCATCTGCCCAGAGGGAGAGAACACCATCTCAGGGTGGGTGTGAGGAAGTAAAACCACAGACCCAGACAGCGGAGCAGGCATCTGGCACACCGTCAGCTCTCAGTTCCCCTCCCTGGCCTCCCCGGGCCACAAGGGGGGAGCAAGAATGGCTCCTCTGTGTGCACCATCACCCGCTTCTCCCACATTGCAGGCAGCCGGGCAGTAGAATTTAAATGTTTACATTTTAAGAGCTTATTTTAACTTTTGTCCTATGGAGACAATGAACACACAATTCACAAAGCGTGTTTTAAAAACCAGCCTCCCATTTGCTCCTCAAATACTCTTGTTCCCATTTAACAGATGAGGGAATTGAAGGTCAGAGATATGAAATGACTTTCCCAAAGTCACCCAGCACAAGCGACAGAGGTCAGGCGAGGGCCGAGTTTCGTCTGATGCCTGATGCAGAACCTCTCTGCAAAGGGCAGACAGGGGCACTGCTGGGAAGAAACTTGGGGTTTAGGCATCAAGGGAAGCCACAAAGGATGAAAGATGGGAGAGAGTAAAACTTTACAGACTGGTTTTAAAGGCCAGGAGTTGAAGGCAGTTCTGTGGGGCAAGAAGGCAGAGAAGAGAGGCCAGGCTGTGGTACAAGAGACTGAGGAGGGAATTTATTGAAGTCTACTTTGTAGGTTGACTCAGGCCAAGTCAAAGTGAATTCTAAGCCTAGACCTTTAATTACCTATAAGAGCTCCATCACACAGAAATGAATGAGAGGTGTGGGAGGAACTGGGGAAGACCACTGGTCCTGTCCTAACTATAGAACCAGCCAAGAGGGGCCTGGCTCCATGGATCACGCTTCTTCTTCACATGCACCAACCATTATTAGCCCAGGGATCTATAAAAACTGACTGTGATGTTCCTTCTCTCTGCCTCTCTCCCTACCCTATTCAGTTGGGTACCCTGACAAGACTCTTTCAGGCCCTGTAAGAACACCCTGTTATCTTTCTGACCAGGGTGGACCTACCAGGGCCAAGCCAGATGCCGTCACACCTGGCTGGGGGAGAGAAGAGGAGATGGATCAAAAGGATGGGTCCTGGAGGACACCCTTGCCCAGAGATTCTAGGGTCTCAAATCCATGATTACCAGCCCCAGAAAGAATGCTTCCCTCTGCCTCCTTTGACACACACAAGACTGGCTACATGTTTCTGGACTGATCTCCTGCTTAATCAGCTGCAAAGGAACTCTTTCAAAGGGAAAAGAAGGAGTCCCTCCTGGGTCCAGGGAAGCCGGGAGTCTATATTGTGAAGTAATTTCAGACAGTCTCCTCTTGCTTTCAAATGTACTTAATCAACATGAAAAGGATTGCAAGGGCTGGAGCTCTTACAGGTAGAACTAACGGAGAAGAATAATGTTCATAAATCATTTACCATGCAATCCAAACAGAGGGGTATTTTTTTTCTTAAAGGAAAAGGCAATGCCAAAGAAACAGAGCTGTATAGGAAACCAAATCCACAGTGACTTGTCCCCGCATGTAGAGCATCGCCAAGTAGGGCAGGGCTCCTGTTCATATCATTTTCATCTGCAATCTGACCCTCAATACTGATTCTCCAGCTTGGTTTCCTCCCCCATCTCCAAAGCTCAGATCAGCAGAGGGTCAGCACCCAGGAAAGACAGCTGATAAAATAGCTGCATCCCCCACCTGCCCCTACAGGCCAGATCAGGCACTAGCTGCCTCTCCCGAGCAGCTGATTCCACCCTGGGCAGCGGGGCCTGTGCTGGGAGCTCTAGGGGGCCAGGAGAGTAGGCTCAGAAGACCTAGGTGGCATTCTTCCAGACTCTGCTCAGGGGACCTTCCCCAGCCACTCTCCACCACCACCTTAACATGCTGCCTGCTTCCTTAGAGCAGCTATTTTTTTACTCCTTGGCATCACGTTACACAGTTTTTATTATCTGTCTCCCCTATCTGGATGGAAGCTTTGTGAGGGCTGAATATTTACCTGTTTGTTGACAGTTGTATCTCCAGCACCTAAAACAGCACCTGACACATAGTAGGTGCTCATGAAATATTTGATGAATGAATGAATAAATAAACAAATAAAAATGGTCCCTTGTCTACTCTAAAATAGGAAACTAGTCAAGAACGAGACATCTGTTGCTAGTTGCTGACTGTCATTTTGACTCCTTTAGGAGTAAACTAATCCTGCTCGCCTGCCCTGTCTCTCCTCCTCCATCTGCAGAATGGGTCTCTCTAGTGCACAAAAAAAGGAGAGGGAGGAATCAAAACGAACTAGCATTTACTGTCTCCTACATGTGCCTTGTACTGAGCTAGACACCTTGTCTCATTTATTCCTCATAAAAACCTTGTCAACCTGGTAGTATTATCCTCATATTACACATAAAAAAACTGAGGCTCAGAAATATAAAGCAACTCACCCAAACGTGCACACCTAGAAAGTGACAGAAAGTGGATTTCTGTTTTCTTTTTTTTGAGACAGAGTCTTACTACGTCACCCTTTGTTGAGTACTGTGGTGTCACAGCTCACAGCAACCTCAAACTCTTGGGCTTAAGCAATTCTATTGCCTCAGCCTCCCAAGTAGCTGAGACTACAGGTGCCTGCCACAACGCCCAGCTATTTTTTTGTTGCAGTTGTCATTGATGTTTAGCAGGCCCAGGGTGGGTTTGAACCCGCCTGCCTCCGTGTATGTGGCCAGCACCCTAGTCACTAAGCTACAGGTAGTAAGTGGATTTCAGCCCAGGTTTGCAGATCCTGAAGCCATGTCTATACGACTTGGGAGTCATGCTATGTTTTACCCATGTACAGAGTGTATCATCCCAAAATCCTGGTCTGTGCCGTTGATTCCATGAATTCCACAGGCTGTGTCCAGTGGAATTTGGAGATCCCAAATTCTGTACTTTTCCAGAAGTAGGGGTTGGAACAGTGACCAACTTTCCTGGTTTATCTGGGACTTTCCAGGTTTAAGCACTAAATTCCCATGTCCTGGGAAACGTCTCAGCCCCAGGTACAGCAGAATCGTTGACCACCCAAGGTGGTATGGAGCCATGGCAAGGGACACTGAAAACTCTGAGCACTGAGCACAAAGAACACTGAGTTTTCTCTGGGGGAGCACACCCTCCACATCTCCCCACAGGCCGTGAGGGGGGCCCCGTGCCTGCACCCGCAGCAGCGTGCCTCCCAACACATGCCGCATCTGCATTGGCGCCCACACAGGGTGCAGAGCAAGAAGCAGGAACCCGTGAGGAGGAGTCAGGACCTTCCACCCTCAATGCAGACTGTGGCCTCAGAACAAGAACCGTGTGGGCTCCTTCCCTAAAGGATGAAATGACCTACCCAAAGCAAAAAGGGCAAATTCCTCAAATTCCAGGCAATGAGGCTTTGGTTTTAGCCAGGCCCCCCTCTGACACAAGGAGAAAATTCAGGACTGCCAATAAGTTACTACGAAGTATCCCTGGGCCCATGGGCTGGATGCTTCAGGATTCTCAGATCAAAGGATTCAGAGAGAAAGGTTACTTACCACTGTGGGATTCCCTTCCTGCACAAAAAGCTTTCCCTCTGTTCTCCAGCCAGGGTCTGCAAGAACCTTTACTGCATGTCCAGAGGGATGACTATCCAGAGTCCATTCCCCCAGTCCACTACCTTATTTCACCTCCAGTGATGGTCAGTGTCCCTCCTGGGCCACCTCTGACTCTGACTAGGTGTTAATTTGGTCCCTCCCTTGGGGCCAGAGCTAATGTAAGAGCAACACCAGCTCAGAACTGCAGCAGAGATCAAGTAGGGGTGTGGGTGGGGTGAAGAATGACACAGGGGTGGGTATGAGGGTTGCATAAGACACAACACCCTCCCACCTTCCCAGTGGCTATTTTCAGGCCCTCAGGAGAAGGGCACTTTTGCCCCTTAGTTCATTTGTTCAACCACAGCAAAGATGGCTCTGGCCATCATCTTGTAGCCCAGAGCTACAGAGGCCCAGAGCATCTGTCCTCTGCCTGCGCCCTCCAGCCCACTCCATGTGTCACTGTGCTTGTTGGCATGTTGTTTTATGAATGTTCTTCTTTATAGTGGGATATTTTTCCATGTCCACTGGTTCTATGTCTTCTGGGTTTTCATAATTTCCTTCCTCTCTTCCTCAATATACTAGGTTTTTAATCACCCTCTGCTTTCCTCCTACCTCAAGGCTGACTCCCCTGGGCTCTGATCCTCAGTCCCATAATGTCCATCAACTGTGAGTGTGTGCACGTGTGCATATCTTATGGGGGCTTCCCACCTCGACCTACAAATGTACAAAGTCTCCCCAGACCCACTACAGTGAATTGGGAAGAGCACTGGCCCGGAAGGCAGAATCCCACTTGGGACACACATCCACGCTGTGTACTTCACCTGTGATGTGGATGTAATAGTCCCTGCACTGACTCCCTTAAATGTTGTGAAGGAACTGAAGTACTTCATAAATCAGAATATCAATACAAAGAATTATTTAATTTTAAAATCATCTTTTTAGCTCTCTGGAATTATATCCCTTCCACCTCTTCCCGTTAATTGCCAAACTTGTGAAAGAGTGATTTGCACTCACAGCTGCTACTTCCTCACTTTCCATTCTCTCTTGACCCCTGAAACCTGGCTGCTGACCCCCCAACTCCTGTGACGCTGCCCTTGAGATGGCCAAGTACTCCTATTCATTGGTGGAGTGGCAGTTTCTTGGTCACATCTGTCCTTGATGCTACATGTCCAAAGAAGGCATCATTTGTCCCCTCTCCCACTCTGCACCCTCACTGTCTCCTCTCTATTTCTGCGGATGGAACCACCTCTCTTCCACCACCCAACTGCACAACCTTAGGAGTGCTTGTCGATTTCTCCCTCATCACCACTCAGACCCCACCTCTCCCATCTCCAACCTCACCCCCAACTAACTAACCAACACATCCCCAGAGGGATGCATTTGAAGTCCTGACCGGTCCAGCTCCCCTGCGTCTCTCATGTTCACTTCCTCCTGGCCCACGACCACCACACTTGTTAAATCCTTCATTATTTTGCACTCCTGGACGATCAGAGTCATCTCTTAACTCACTTCTCTCTGCACTGCTCTACCCTATACATCAGTATCAGTGTGTCTTCCTAACACCACACCAACAAAGTGAAGGGATATTCTTTCCATCCTCTTCCTGGATATTTTTGTTTCTGCTGCAGCAGACGCTCATTATCTGTCACAGAGCTCCGTGCTCCTTTGGTCCACTGCTGTCGCCCTTTCCAAAGTCTCCTCCTCACTCTCCTGCCCTCCCTGTGTCTCTTCTGTGGTTTCTCGCTCGCTCTCCCTTAAACGCCGTCCTCCTCAGCATTCTGCCTTTGCCCCCCGCCCCCCCCACCCCGCACACGCTCCCTGGATGTCTCATGCACCCACCGTGGGCCACATTTCTGTCTCCAGCCTTGTCCTCCATAATGCATTTATTCAGTTTCCTGATAGGCGCCTCCAACTCCATGCCCCATAGATACGGGAACTCAATGTAGAAAGAAGAAAGAGAAAGAAAGCAGGAAGGGAGGGTGGGCAGCCCCCAGAAGACTTGTTCTTCCCTCTCCTATGTCTGTCCTAGTGGTTGCTGAACCACCATCCACCTAGCACATAAAGTGAAAACCGGAACGTCTCCCTAGAATCCTTCCCTCCTTCCCTTCTCTTACCATCCCACATCTAGATGCGTACCCCCTACACATACATACGAGTTTTTCCTTCTAATCAGTTCTAGAATCTGGCCCCGCCCTATATCCACAGCAGCACTCCCTCCACCCAGGCTGCCATGTTGCAGTCAGTTTTCCATTGGCTTCCTACATCTGGTCATAC
>CAUYQV010037567.1:0-25565 GCA_963574575.1 Galagoides demidoff
TTTTAAAATTTATGTAAAAACCTGGCTCAGTGCCTGTGGCTCAAGTGGCTAAGGCACCAGCCACATACACCTAAGGTGGTGGGTTCAAATCCAGCCTGGGCCCACCAACAATGATGGCTGCAACCAAAAAAAAAAAAAAAAAAAAAATAGCCAGGCATTGTGGCAGGTGCCTGTGGCCCCAGCCACTTGGGAGGCAGAGGCAGGAGACTCGCTTGAGCCCAGGAGTTGGAGGTTGTTGTGAGCTGTGATGCCATGACACTCTACCCAAGGGGACAGCTTGAGGCTCTGACTCAAAAAAAAAAAAATTAATTTATTTATTAAATAAAATAAAATAAAATTTATGTAAAAACTTTTCTACAAAATTTTGTCTACAAAACTTTTCTACCAAAGACATGGGAGTGAGTGACCTGCCTCATATAAAATTTACTATTCTGGTTATTGAATTTAAAATGGTATGTCATTAACATAAGTGAATATCAAAAACAAAGGGACCACATATAAGCTGAAAAATAAATATACAAATCCAAGTATTTGTGAAAAAAAATCACAGTTTATTTAATCAAAGATCTTAACATAAGTAGCTATAGATCTTAAAATGAAAGGATTAAATCCCTACCTTGCAGCACAAAATATTAAATTCCAGAAGGATTAAAATGAAAATATAAGAGCTCAAAAAATATAATATAGGAAAATATTTACATAACATAGGGCAAGGGACTCTTTATCAAGCAACAAATCTAGGTTCCTTAAAGGAAAGCATCAATAAATTTGACTGCATAAAAATCAACTTCTTAAATAAAAAAGACTAGTAAAGCAAAATTTAAATAAAAGTGATAAACCATAAAAATTGTTGTAAATGCCTTAGCGTAGTTCACAAAGAGCTCCTACAAATCTATATAAGAAAATATTATTTAATGTCTGAAAGAATAAAAATAAAATAATCACAGAAAAAGAAAGAAAAATGGCCAGAAAACTTCAGGAAGAGGCTCAGAGTAAACCAAAAATACAATCAAATCAGCGTTGAGAATCCATTATTAACCCACTTCAGTCTATTGAAATTTTAAAATGTTGATCACATTCTGTTCTGGAGAGGATGTGGGAAAGCAGTAATTATATATTGCTGGAGAGAGGGGGAAAAAGCATTGTGTAAAGTAATATAGCAGTAGCTAATAACCTTTAAAACACTGCACTTTGACTCAGAATTTCTATTTTGGCAAAGCTATACTACAGAGGAAAGCACATGATCATTATAACAATCATACAATTGTGACTTGTGATCACTGTGAAATCCATCTATATATTAGTTTGCATAATGATTGCATGTTATTTTTTATAAAAGCAGTAAAGTTTTAATTTAAAAACAGACAAAGATTTTGCTTAGGAGATAGAGGTTGAAGTTTAGGGCTGCCAAAGGAATTGGTATTTGAAGGGAAAAAGCCTGAGTACTAGGACAGTTTATAGATGAAACCCAAAAATCTATATTCACATGTCCACATCGCAACTGCTAACTAACTCCTAAACTCTATGTGTGTGTGTGTGTGTGTGTGTTCACAATTCCTTTTAAAACTCCATACCGAAAAACCCAGACGAAAACAACAGTTGAAAGGTCTAAGGATGAATCTCAGGAGCTACATGGTAGTATGGAGACAAAAGGTAAAGTTAAATTTTGCCAAAAAGGAGAGGCATTTACAAACACTTTGATATTTCTCAGCTGGGACCTCAGAAGGATACCATTCTAAACATAATGCAGAACTTAGTGCCATACTTTAGAAATGAGGACTAGGCCCTACATATAAGGGCAAAACTTAAGTAGACCTTTGCTAACAAAACCTAAAACAAAGCCTTAATAGGATTATGGTGAATTGGCAGTAATCTCTGTGGCTGGTAGAAGAAAACTTAACTCTCTTTAGCAAAATTTCCACCATCAAGAACCCCTGTAATCTATCAAATCAAAAATTATGAGGCATTTAAAAATTCAGACCAAATGATTGAAAATCAAAGTATGAAATAGACCTTAGAAATAGACCTCCAGATGATTCAGATATTGGAGTTTCCTAACAGTGAAACTCAGATAAATATAATTCATATGGTCAAGATAAAAGAAGAAAAAGTGGGTAAAATAGAACCAAAGAGAATTTCAGCAGAGAATTAAAATTTACAAAAAGTAATCAAATGGGCCTTCTAAAACTAAAATGTAGAAAATAGGAAATTAAAGATCTTAAGTACCAAAGGTTAGAATTTGTTAAATCAACAAGCAATTATTGAGCAACTATTGCCCAGCAGTTCTCAACCTGTGGGTCGTGACCCCTTTGTAACATTAGGCGTAATTATAGGCAGTAGGATGGTTGATAACCACTGTTATCAGAAGAAAGGGGGAAAATCAGTGAACAGAACAAAATCTCCTGTCTTTATGAATCATATCATCTAATGAGTAGCATAAGTAAACAAATCTTATAATATAGAAAGTGATAACTGCAGGTGATATTAGAAGGGAATGAAATGCTGAAAAAAGTTAATTGCATGAAAGTAGTAGTAGGACATGATCCAGTATTTGAAGAAGAGCCTTCCTGGCAGAGATAATAACAAATTTAAAGGCCCCAAAAGGTGGTGATTTATCTGCTAAAGGAAAAATGAGCCATTTAGTCTGGTTTCATAATAGGAATTGAAACTATTAATTACCAGAAGAACTTGGGATTTTACTCTGAGCGAGATGAAAAGGAATTAGAGGGCTTTTCGTGGCAGAGTGACATGATCTGACATATATTTTTATGTTCCATATTTGAAATTAAACTTTAAGAGCTCAAAGCAAAACATATAGGATACTCTGCATTCTTTTGCAATAATCCAAACAAGACATGGTGACTGAACCATGATTGTCGCAGTAGATAAGGTGAGAAATGTTTGTATTCTGGATGTATTTTGAATCGAGGGCCAACAGGTGATATAAGAGATAGAGAGGATTTAGGAGTGACCCCAAATGTTTTGCTTGATCAGCTGAAGGGACAAAATTGCTGTAGAGTGAAATGGAGGAAACAGGGAGGATAGTTAGTGGGTTTAGAAGTAGGGGAAGGTCAGAAGTAGAGTTACGTACGAGATAATTAATAGACATCTAAGGGGGCAAAGTAAAGAGTTGTGTGTATTTTGGGTAAAGGTCCAAATGGGGAATATAAATCCAGAAGTTACTGGCATATAAATCGTATTTAAAATGATGAGACTGTACTGAGGTATAATAAGGAGAGGAATGTGAAAAGATTTAGAATTATCATGTCCTAAAAAAGAAGGAATAAAATATGGAAAAACATTTGTTTATAGAAAGTTAAATGACTCACTGCCAGGACTTAAAAAGGTAGAATTAATCAACTTTAATATTTTTAAGTCTTCTCTAGTAATAGGGATATAAATAGAATAAACAATAAGAGATTTTCTCATGCCATAACATAATAGTAAAAATAAGCATTTGCCCAAGGACCATTTTCAGTTTTTTTAAGATAGATTCTCTTATTTTATTGGACAGAATGGATGACCTATATATTATCATGTTACTGAGTGATTTTTTTTAAGTGACAGTCATTTCTCTAGGTTCCTAATGAATCAACTCATTACGTGAGACATGGTAAGTAAAGGGGGAAATAAAAATCAGGCATCTATCTTGTCTTTCCTCTCGTTTTGTATCACAGGGTAACCAAATGATAAATGAGAGGGAAGTTTTCCTTAGCAAGTTTATTCCAGCTGGTAATGGAGATGAAAATAGCATAAGAATATCACCATTTGGTATCTCCTAACTATTGGATCCAGGCATTGAGAATGAATGACTGCTAAAGTCAAATTCATAGAGATACAAAACAAACAATATATGCCTGGTAGAAGTGCCATGTTCAATGAAAGAAAGAAAAGGAAGAAAAGGAAGAAAAGGGAGGGAGGGAGGGAGGAGAGAGGAAAGAAGGAAGGAAGGAAGGAAGGAAGGAAGGAAGGAAAAAGTTAGTTAGCTAGTTAACTTGAATCTTATCAAGCTGCAAGATCCAGCTACCAATTTATGGGAAATTCAGCAGTCTAGGGGATGAGTCAAACTGACCATTCAGAGAAGAGGAAGAAGGGATTAGTTTCTTCTGAAGTGACATAAGCAATTTTGATAGAGAAGGTAGCATTTCAGTTAGACTCTGAATAGTATTTCTAATTCCAAAAAGATGAGAGATTTGAAAGGGCTTTTCGTGTTGAGGGAGCAGTCTGAACAGAGGCAGAAAGAGGCTGATAGACTCGTGACATGACCAGTTTTCTGTGTGACTAAGAAGCTTGGCCAGAGAGTAAAACCTTAATACAGAGTGAGGTTGGGAATGTGTGTCTGGGTGTATGTGTGAGTGTGTGTTTTTCTTATTTAGTCTAAATTTTCTAACATTGGCAAGGAATTATTATGTAATAAATATATATATTATCATGTAAATTCAAGTTTTTTGATGTAATTAATTGAAGGGAGCTTTGAGCCAAATAGTGAAAGACTTGAATTGCCATGATCAGATTATTGGACTTTTTCCCTTTCACCAGTCTGGGTTGTACAACTAAACCTATACTTGACTGCAACTCTGTTCTGTTAAGTACTGATGCTAGGGGTTGCATCAGACATCAATTTTAGAAAAAATTAAGTCACTTTTCCAGAAAAACAAAGTCATTACCATTACTGATATTTTCAATTTGAAGCCGGATGTATGAAGTTCTAAGTTCCTGCTCTGTCTTCAGGGAAGTATTCCAAGCTCATTTAATGTTCATGCTAAGAAAGTATAAAATATACTGTGAATGTAAAAGTCAATATAGTTTGGTATATGTACCAGTTAAGACAGATATTAAAGGCATAGCTTCATTTCCAAACTGCTATTTGTCCTCTAAATGGGGGACAGTTTACTGCCTGACAATTGACTAAACACTTCCCGTTTAATGGACCGAGTAGACCCAAACGTGGACAAGAAGATGAAAAATGGAGGAAGTGATTAGCTGGGAAGAAAGGAATCATCTAAAGGACTTGAGAGCTACAAAGATTTGAGAAAAACACAGGGCTCTTGATCTCTGATTCCTGATAGAGGGAGGCTACCATGGGGGCCCTATTGGCCACAGCAGGTCAGTTTAGTCTGCTACCCAGTGTGTCTAAAAGCAGACACCTTCCAAAGAGTATGAACAATTTTACCTGAAGAATGGAATCATGATCTGTTTAGAGAAACTACTTGAAGCTCAAGGGTTTTATTTAAAATCAAGAAGTCTGGGTCCAAGGGGGTATAGATTAGATACAAGAAGAAGCAGAAAGACCAGGAGACACAAGGGATCATCAGAATTCTTGAAGCCAGCAAGGATGCTGAGAATCCTTCCTCACTGGGTATTTCTACAAGAAAGAATGTTTTGCTAATTTAAAGAAGAAATAAATTTAAATGTAATGCATTTAAAGAGGCATTAAATAAACCCATACATTTTAGATGTTTTACTTTAGGAAAATTCATCCAAATTTTTTTCTTTCTCCTCTTTCCTTACTCTTATTAATTTGATGGAAGGCAATTCACTTTTGTAAGTATCTCGCCATGTGTGAGTTATTTACATAATATGAAATTATCCATGGACCGAAGCAATGAACTCCCTGTTGACAGCACCATACAACCCTTCATCCCACAAGTATTAATTGGATACAAACTCTTGGAAATCTCTAGTATAACTGTTGAGTATGCAAAGGTGAGGAGTAAAGCAGATACCTGTATATCTGTGTTCTCAACACACTCTAGTTGAAAGTTGTGAACATTAAATAAACAACAAGATGGTAAAGACTTAAGGCAGAGTCTCAGAACCTTGGGATGTTATTAGGATTGGGTGGTTACTTTTTAGATTGTAGTGGTTAGGAAAGATCTTTGAAGATGCAGCATTCAAGCTGGATCCTGAATTTTAAGAACAGTCAGCTGGGAGGATTGGGATCCAGCATCAAGAAAAGGACAGGAAATAAAAGCAAGACAGGGGTCATGTGATCTGATACCTTGGACAGAGTTTGGGGAAAACCACAGGGGTTTGAATTTAATCTCACATATATTTTATGCTCCTCTTTTCAGAAAATCTCCAAAAGAAAAATGCCCACAAGGAAATTTATAAAAGTTTGGAATCTTCTCTAACAGAGAAGCATAAAGAAATCTACCACTAACTTGAAAGGAAGATGTAGATTTCAGTAGGGGAAAAATACATGATGCCAACAAGTTTTTCTTGTACCAGCTGAGCTCTTATAGGTGGATTTGATACAGGCTACATCCCCCATGTGCCTGAACGAAACAAACAAGAAATGCAGGAGATGAAGGTACAAATCCAAGTTCCCTTTTGCAACAAGATGGATTCCATAAGTCTTTGCTACTTTCTTCATTTGAAAACTCATCCATATTTTATCCCCTTTCATAAACAATGTTTAGATAAACCCAGTGAATAATGGAGTTGAAAGGGAATTTTAAAGATCATCATGTGCATATCCCTTGCTTCAGGCAAGATTGCAATCATGCCCACCCAAGAAGCAGTCTTCTCTCATGTCAGGTTATGTTCTGGATGATGTTTATTTTTTCCAGGGGGAGTTGGAGTAGAGAGAAGAGTAATGAAGAGTGTGTTTGCCTTGAAAGCATAAGCAAAGTTATTTTTAATGTAAGGGCCCTCCCCTTTCTGTAATGCCAGGGGCAGAATATTCTCCAAATGCCTTTTACACTTACTTTCAGCTTTAAGTGTATTTGTGCAAATCTCATGAATCATCAAGGCTTTTGAAAATATTTATAGGGAGAGAAACTCTACCCTTTTCATTAGAGTGAGTAAAACTCACATTTGTATCTTGCTATTGTTTAAGGAGAACAATGGATGGGTGGATGAAAGAAAATGTCAGCTGGATCAACAAACAGCTGTTCCAACAGAAGTCCTGCCATCTTATACAGCACAGCCGTATTAATTGCTGCTTTCTCTGGAGTCTCTAAAGATGCTCAATAATTAGAGAGGACCCTGATTAACCATATCCAAAAGTTAGGACTGACTTTTTACTGTACTGCAGTGGACATTTCTCTTCCAAAGAAAAAGCTATAGGCATTAAAAGCTTTCTTTATTTGATCTGCAGAAAAGACTCCACCACCTTTCAAGGCAATGCATCCTAAAATCTCCTTCAGATGATCTAATTGAAACTTCTGCTTTGCAGCATAATTTACTGTCATTTCATCCAGGTTTCAGTGGAAGCAGGAACTCTCATTTTGCATGTAAATATACCTGTCATTATATGTACAATCTCTTGACATATTACTTTCTTAAGGCCAAGGAAATAAAATTTCTTCTGAAGGCATCTTGGTATTCAATAAAAGTTATAGTAATTGGTGACAGTTCTGTATGAGAATTTTGGCTCTAACATTA
The DNA here is from genome assembly GCA_963574575.1 of Galagoides demidoff. Taxonomy (NCBI): domain Eukaryota; kingdom Metazoa; phylum Chordata; class Mammalia; order Primates; family Galagidae; genus Galagoides; species Galagoides demidoff. Next base: position 7,390 of record CAUYQV010037567.1, read on the forward strand.
AACTGTATGGTGAACTTAGTTATTATCTGTGATACCCAGTTATTCTACTTTCTCAAAGGCTTATGGTGACCCTCTAAGGTGATAAACCATAAAAATCATTTATAACAACATATTAGATAATTTGTACCATTGCTTATATACTTTTTTTCCTCATCAATGGATATTTTTACCTGTTAAACTATAGAGAATAGTCATAGAGTCAGTTGTACTGAACTATAAGGAATCTAAGTAATGGAAAGATAACTAACTCATATATCAACATTTCACTAACAATAAAGCAGAAATATTATGAATTTATATTCTTCTTATGACCCAAAATGACTCACAAATCACTTTCTGGAGTCTTCTTAAAGCCTGTCTTAATGTATATTAAGAGATAATTTTCCTTTTGCTTACATAGTAATTACAAAAAATATTAAATTTTATCTTCATTCTTCTCAAATTTCTAAGACATTTTGAATACAGGAGAACCTCTGCCGGTTCACTGCCCAAAGGACTGTAACAAAATGGTCAACACATGGAGGTGATCAACCTAAGGAACTAGGCCTGCTGTACTGATATGCACATGAGGTGCATGTCCAGTCTATGAAAATTGGGTCAACTTAAGGAAGTAGTCAACACAGAGAGGGGATCAACTAGGAAGGGTCTATTGTATCAATTTTTTTCTCTTAGAGTCAGTTAAAATACTATTGGTTACAACAATATTCCTGGTGACCATTCTGTCACTCAAGTCATAAATTCAAATAGTAGGAGGATCATTGTAAGTACCAATTTGGGGAGTAAAACACTTGATATAGTCTATACATATAACACCTAAAATTGTGCTTTGAAATCAAATTATCTTGTACTCGTGAGTCATGCCTCAATAATACTTCTCACTTCTAATGTCCCAGAGCTGAGGTAAGAAACCTGAGCAACATATTCTTATAGACTTCAACAAAAAGGCAGGGGGAGGGGAATGCAAGCATGTAAGTTATAATACAATTTGGCAGATGTAGAAACAAAGTACCAAGAAACTTCACTCTGGGCAATTGGCTCACATCTGTGTGATTCTCAGTCTCCTCATTTGTAAAGTGGAGATTTTCTAACAAGAAATCTATAGGATTGAGGTTTTAGGGGGTGTTATGGAGTTTCTCTTATTCCAGAGAGCCAAGATTCCTGATAATAGAAGGGCATCCTAGACAGTTATCACCACAAGCATTTTAATTCAAGATCATCTGAGTCTTTTGGTTCTGCTCTTGGAATAAAGTGCAAGTTTTCTGCCATGATTTCACCTGCTTTCTGCTATTCCCTTCCACCTGGATCTCCTGCCTCACTATCCCCTACCTCTCCTAAAGATGAAGGAAGCAAAGCATTCTAATGAGGGGAAGACCATATGCAAGAAAAGTCACAGAGACACAAAACTCCTAGCATATTAAAAATATATGGAAATCTAAAGTAGCTAAAGAAGACAGGAGCCATGTGAGGGGCAGCAGGAGATGGCCCAGAGAGATAGGTCAGAGTGAAAAGACAGACAACTTCTGCTTTATAGACAACAGAAACTAACAGAGGAATTTGGTTCTTCAGTTGTTCTGTCTTGTTTTTATCCAGAAACAAGATCTCATTTGATTTATTTTTGGAAGATGACTGTGGTGATGGTGAAAAAGGAAGAATGGAAAGGTTAGCAGGTGGGAGGTGAGACCACTTCACTGTGGAACAATTCCAGGGGAGACATGGTAAAAGCTCTACGCAAGTTAATGTCAAGTTAATCTTCTTATCACAGAGTTAAATAAGAAAGTGTTTAGCCAATTATGTGCAACCACACAATTAACGTTAATCTGTCACAAGAATATGTTTCAGAAACATCAGGCTTGGAAGAGCCATAAAAGGCATTCCTGTAATTCCCCATGTCATGGTTTAATCTTCTCCACTTTGGGATGTTAGGTTGCAGAACCCAATTCCTGGGTTAAATAATGACTGCCTGAATTTACTATCCACATTTTCAAAGAAGAGACATAAATCTGGTTAATAATATTTGAAGAATTCCTTTACTATATTAGCTTAGAGAGCCCTGCTCCGTTCATCTCTTGACAATGAGACTAAATCCCAATACACTAAAGGCTGTCCCAAAAGTCATCAGACATCAGGGGGAAATGGGAAGTTGTAGTTAAATGTACCTTTATTTACAAAATGTCTATTAAAAATTTTACATAATATTCTTTATGTGTTGGCCATCTCTTTCTACATACATGAAATCTTATCTCCCAGTCACAGCAAATACTTGCCAAGATATCTGTTGTTATGCAAATTTTTTAAATTTCTGCGCTTTATCAGAAAATTGTCTACAGGAAGACTCAGAGAGCAATACCAATTTCAGCCTATTGTGGTGGCCACACCATTTTCACTTGGTTTAGAGTGTGACTAGTACACACCATTTGAAACTTCAAAATCTGGAGCTCCTCTCACATAATAAAATAAAACCTAAAGTCTGCTGTATTCAAGGCTCTGTCAGTTGCTGAGAAAGCTTAGGCAATAATACAAGGATTGCCACAGTCATTTCACTCTCCCTGAAGTAATAGTCAGCCATCATCTAACAATAGGCCGCTGGGGTTAGACTGTGGATGGCTTGCTGAGATGGTCCAAACTGAGCCTCGGCCGGGTCAATATCTTTATTGATGGGTCAGCTCCACTGGTGTTAGAATAGCGCATAAGTCTATTAAGATTCATCAAGAAAATTACTCTTTACTCTTTATTAAAGTAAAAGTCTTCTTTTTCAACCTTCCCTTCTATTAACTAGACATTCTCTCCCAACAAAGCCCTTACATGTTACTCGGGAACAAATGTCTATTTAATTTTTTCCACTACTAACCTTCAGGACAACTATAGATGTTTGACAGTGCGCAACTTAAACATATCAGCGGAGCTTAGCATATTTCCCCCAAGAAGCAATTGGTGAAAGTGGAAAGGAAACGTACTTCTCAGCAGTCAATCCGTACCTAACTGCCTGTGTCTCTCCCTCCCTCTTCTTCCTCTTACAATTTAAAATGAAATATACACCTAGTTTGGGCGATCTGTGAAGAAATATAGAAAAGTAGAAAGACTAAAAAAATCAATCTATAATTACAGGTTCAGAGCAATTTCGTAGAGCATTTTTTTTTCTATGAATAAAATGTTTAAGTGTTGTTGGAATTTTTTCTTTGTCTTGTTTTCAATGCGTGTAAACCATTATGATTGGAACTAACTTATTTCAGTCGAGAATTTTTTTGGTTGTATCTGACAAAAACCCAAATCAAATTAGCTTAGGCTAAAAAAAAATATATATATATATATATCATCCTTTCATTCATATAGCTTAAAAAACAGGAGTGGATCCGGTGTTCCGGTGTTTTTCTCAATTATTACAAAAAGGAAACATTCACATAATGCATTAAGAAGGGGGAAAGTTTTGACGTCCTGTCAGTTTTGGACCCCAGAGGAATGGGAGACATTCTGGCTTCCAGAAAGAACTCTGATTGATCCCGGATCAGTTTCAACATTGGGGCAGAGTACTATGACTGACATCGCTAAGAACTATTAGAAGTTTAGGGAGAGCAATTTCCAAAACAAAGGTAAGGCACTATTTCTGTGGAAACAGCTAGCAAGTACTGTAGATGGCTTCCAACATTAAAAACTATTAGTTTCCCAGGAAGTGAGAATGCTCCTTATCCTAGGATCAGAGAGAGTGACAGGACTTCAGGAGGTATATTTTGAAGTAGACCTTCTGCCCTTCCTTGGAAGATTCTAATTTATCTCTTCTTGTTTCTTCAGCTGTCAATCTCTGCATTAGTGAATCAATGCTTGCAGATAAAAATGTTGTATGCCTTACATGTGTTAGATCAGAAAAAAAAAAAAGAGATTAAGGATCAATTGTTCATCTACTAAGTGATGAATCAAAATTTACATACCAGGGTGGCGCCTGTGGCTCAAAGGAGTAGGGTGCCAGCCCCATATGCCAGAGGTGGCAGGTTCAAACCCAGCCCTGGCCAAAAACTGAAAAAAAAAAAAAAATTTACATACGAATTGATCTCCTGCTGGCGACTTAGTTTGTCTCTATTCTTTTAATAGTTAAAATAATGCTACTCTTGTACATAAGGAGTTCTTAAGATTAAGAATTATTTAAGATCAATTTCTCAAAGTAGAATACTACTTTAAAGGGTATTGGTCATTTTAAGATCCTTAACACACACTCCGTGGTATGACAACAACAGTATTTTATTGGTTGCAGTTTTCTTATGCTGGCTGGACCAGCTAGCTCACTTTGGCATTAACCGTCCAGCTTTCCGCTTCTATCAGCCCTCTTATTTACTATTGTAAGCACTAAGTACAATGCCTACCATGAAATGCATTCAACAAATAATTCTCCATGTTGAACTAGAAGCTGCTGAACATCAGGGATTTTCCTAATTAATCCGTATTTTAAATAAAGGAGTAAAAAGGAAATGTTCTTTCTACACTCAAGGATGACACTAAAGATTAATGACGGAAGTAGGACTGTAACTCACCTCGTTCATTAAATATAAAGGGTAATTTAAATTTTACCTGCCTGTCTGCTCCTGGAAGGAACTTAACCTGCTCCATATGTCAGAAGATTAAGCAAACCAGTATTTATGGAAAGAAGCCACTTGGTGCATATAGTAGAAAGAGTTCCAGCTCTGGAGCTGTGATACATAAGCTCCAGTGGAAGCTCTTAACCTCTCCAAGTTTTAGTTTCCTTGTTTGATCAGTTAAGAACTCTTTCCATCACTGCTTCTTTGGGCTGCTATGAAGAGTGAAAGGCCTAGTGAATGGGAAAGTGTTCTGTGATTTGTAAAACTCTGCACAGATCCATTACTCTTGTCATTGTTCATACAAGTCGAGAAGAAGTGTTTGGAAATGATCTGAGGTTGTAGAATTCTTGAAAAATATAATTCAAGGGCGGTGCCTGTGGCTCAAGGAGTAGGGCGCCAGCACCATATACAGGGGCTGGTGGGTGGTGGGTTTAAGCCGGGCACTGGCCAAACAGCAAAAAAAAAAAAAAAAAAAAAATGTAATTCAAGTTATGGTCTCTCTTTTCAGAAACAAAGTACTCCTACTTTAAAAATTATGTAAAATTTCAGGAAGTTTATGACATTTCTGAACTCAAGGGTACATAGTCGTTAGGTCGAGAATTGTGGGCCTACACCAAAGAGAGACACAAGTATATTCCAGTGAGCGTACGGGGAGTTAGAGGACAGGGAAAAGGGAGAGAGATTGGCAAATTCTCACCTAATGTGTACAATAGGAGGACAGGTATTCAGCACACCCCGGGATGAAAGGCTCAAATACAACTTGAACGTTAGAAATGAAAACAATGTAACCTAAACATCTGGACCCTTGTATTAATCTGAAATAAAAAAATAAAATAATTGTGGGCCTAAAATACCATGATATTTTAAAATTATAAGCTTTTTCAATTATCAGAAAATTATACCACAGACTCCTGTGTACCCATCATAGATATGTAAAAACTGCTAGCATTGTGACGTATTTACTACCTATCTTTTGTTAAGAAATATTTCATTCTAGAATGTTTTGTGAAAACAAATCTAAAATGTTGCCTCTGCTCACAAGCCACTTTCAAGCTAGTCAGATAGACGTCTGTAAAGATAGAGAAAACAGGATGTGTTAATTATGAAAGATTGTGAAGAAGAAAGATGGCCGGGAAAGCTGGAGTCAACCAGGCCATCATCATGGAGGAAGCTTTATTTGAGATAGCTTTTAACAAAGGGCAAAAGTTGTCTGGGTGAGAGATCTCTGGCACACAGCAGGATGTCAAGCAATATATGTTAAATGAATAATTAAATACATGAATGAATAGAAGGATGGATGGATTTATTTCTTCAACGCCTATTATGTGCTATAAACTATGCTAGTTCTTGGATGTATAAATAAATTAGACATGTTTACAACCCTAGAGAGCCTGCTATAGAGAAAAAAATAAAGATTAAAAAAAGAGAGAATTTTATAAAATGCAGTACTTTGGGGGGAGAGAGAGAACAAACAGTTTCTGAGGAAGTATCATTTGATTTTGGAAAGAGAGGAGCATTGAAGGTGATACAACAGCATTTGGAAAGAAACTGAGGTCTGAAACAGTATGCCAGGAGTACAGGAACAAAATAGGGGACAGAGAAAATGAGTGAGAAAAATAACTTCATCCTGAAGATAAATTCAAACTTGCTTGATGGTAAGAATAACCAAATGTATTATTCAAACACAAATTCCCAGCCTCCGTCTCCCCAAATTCCCATTCAGGAGACGGATGAGAATGCAATGGTTCATTCCTGTCTTCAGAAACTGTTATCCTTGAGCAAGTTTAGAAAAGTATGCTGGAAGTAATAAATACCCAGCCAGGGGTTTTAAGCTGTGTAAAAGGTATGATCAGTCCTGGAACTTGTAATCATTTCTCCTATGGCAGTGTGGATTCAGTAGGTGAAGACTGAAGCAGGAAAATAGCATGATGCCCGTTAGTAACTCATAACAAGCTGCAACAGCTTTTTTATATCTAGCTAATTCCTTCCAGTCTCCTTTCTGCCGGCTCACACCAGGGCAGATAAACCAATACTGGTCCTTCATGAACTCTGCCTGCCTCCGTTTTCCAAAGCTTTGGTCCTTGGCACTATTTGCTTTAACTTCTGCTTGATCTTCTCAGATCATCTCCACATTTAGAGATCTGGGACCTCACTAGGAGGTGAAAGAGCTTTTATTTACAACTCCAAATCAATTTATTAGTTATCCTTGAAACTTTTTTTTTATGGCTCAAGATTCTGCTTACATTCACTTCTTAAACAGGTAAATAACAATGATGACACACAGTCAACCAATTCTGTTGTTTATTTGTGCAACAAGTACTGTCCCTCATATCCTGGGCACTGGGCGAGGTCCTGGGAACTCAACAATGAATAAAAACAAAAGTTTCTGCTTTTCTAGAGCTTACAGTTAACAGGGGGAGGGAAGAAAGAAATAAAAAAAATAAAGCTGTTATAAAATGTACTTACTTATAGAGAGAAAGAAAGCATTTGGGGGGCACAAAGGATGAAATGATCTGGTACTTATTAGTGAGGTCAAGGAAAGTGTCACAGAAAAGGTGACATTTGAATTGAATCTGGAAGAAATAATTGAAGGTTTCAAAGTAAAAGTGGTGGGTGGGGAGAGGAGAAAATGCCTACATTCCTGCTATTCTCTATTAAATACTTGTGTTTACCAGCTTCTTTTATTTTGATATATTCCTGATCCTTGTTAGACCTTCCCCCTAGATATTTATGATCATTTATCCTGTCTGCTTCATAGTTTTAACTTACACCAAAATAGGATCAGTGACATTCCCCTGGGTTTAAGCCAGGAGAAGTATACAAACTCACCCAGGTCCACCTGAACATTCTATCACCATTGTCTGAGTCTTGCTTTGAAAACCAAACCTGAAACCAGATAATTTTCACAGAGTTTCAAGTTTCACCGTCAACAATTCACATGATACCAGCTCCAATTCATGTATAATATAAGCAGGTGTAAAATTTCAGCCACAAGTCACTATAGACATATGTGGGACGAGCCTTGAACTTGGCTTCACCAAAACGATTTGAGCTTCTACAGAGAAAATATTTCCATTTGTCATCACTGCAAGTATCCTCACCTCTAGCACATCCAACCAATAGCCACTGGTCTAATTGTGGAGAAAAAGAAACACACACTTCCTGAATTGCAAAGCGCAGACAACAGATGCACCATCTCCAAACTGACAGCCTGCTATGCCGAGGCATAACAATGGCCAGCCACAAAGCTTAGTGAAAACTAACAACGTTTTAAAATATTGGGAGATGATGAATTGGACCTGCGAAGGGGACTTAATATGTGATTTTTAAAACCTCTCACATAGGGGAAAACTTTCTAACGTATAGCAGTGTAGAAAGTAATGCAATAATATGTTTGATTTTAAAGTACTTCAGGATGTATTAGCGTAAGCACTTAGTGATTCTCTCAAACTATTATTCTGCAGCAAGCGTATAGATTTTTTCAAACCTATCCATTTCCACTTACGTTGGGCTGTAGCTGATTGCTTTAAATGCAGGGTCAGTCCTACAAACTCTTTCATTTTCTGTACACTCAAGTCTCTTGGTGCCAGTCTGTTTTCATGTTTTTTAATTAAAAAGAAAATACTTGAATTTCTGCAAGTTTTCATAACCTGTGCCTATTAGCCTGGTTCTGAAAGTATTTCTTTTCTGAATTTCTGAAAAATAGCCTTTTAACACTACACTCTTTTCCTCCAATTCTCTTGGGATCCTGATTGACTTTACATTCAAAAGGGCAGAACATTTAATCAGATAATAAATTTACAGTTAACCTGGAAAGGCTTCTGCTTAACTAGTCTTGACAATGTTTGAGTTCAGCTAGTCTGCTGTGGGGAGTAATACGTGAGATCCAGGTAGAGAAAAAGGGAATACACTCACCAGGGAAAAAGAAGAGCAAGATAAAAAAAAAAAAAAAGGCTTGTTTCCTTAAAGAAAAAAATGACAGGAAATGATGGTACGCTTCAGACGTTTTATAAAGACTAAGTACCATACGTGAATCTGAGAAACTCAAAATTAAACTAAAGATGAGAAAAGGTAGTTACTGGAAAAGTAAATGTGGTTTAGCACCAGTGAGCAGAACCTCAGAACATGAGCCAGAGGGCCTGTCTCGCCCCCCTCGCCATCTGACCGTTGGCAGAGAGCACAGGAAGAAGGGAAAGTGTCCCAGAGGGAGGCAGCACAGCCTTGCAGGAGCCTGCAACAGCGAAAGAAGAGGTCGTTAACTTCTGAGTCACTAACTTGGGTGTACGTCTAACTCACCCGAGGAGGTATTTGTAAAAATACACATGCCGAGACCGCTAAGCTGAGACTAATTCTGATCTGTCAAGCGCAGACTGTACCCAGCACCCTTAACACAAGCATTTGGTATCTTTTTTCACCCGCAGTAATTCTCCCGAGCCATGGCTAACAATGATTCTTAAATTTCTGCTGCCACGACATCTGCAGATTTCATTAACAGCTGATGCAGCCTCCCTACAGATTCATACCAGCCCCCGAAAGATAATGAAAATATTTGAATCTTTAGGTGTATAATTTTCTAGACTTGCCATAACAAAACACCACAAACTGAATGACTCCCAAAACAAGGTGTTGGCAGGGTCAGAAGCTGTGAGGGAGAAATCTGTCCCATGCCTTTCCCAAGCTTCTGTGCATTTGCTGGCAAAATGTGGCATACCTCGATTTTGTAGCAGCCTAACTCCAATCTGGGCATGGCCTTCTCCCCTTACATTTCTTCCTGTGTCCCCAGTTCCACTTTTGACATGGATGCAGTGCTGTGGGATTCAAAGCTACCTTCCTGTCCTCATCTTAACCTGATCATCTGCAAATAGCCCACTTCCAATAAGGTCACCTTCGCAGGTACTAGCGGTTAACATTTTAACATCTTTTTGGTGGGGACATGATTCAGTCCATGACATTGGTTCTTTCATTCATTTAAACAACACATATTTATGGATCAGAATCTATCTATAAGTCAAGAACTGTCCTAGGTAATGGATGTACCAAAATTAACAAGGCAACTCAAAATGATCGAGCTTTTCTACCAGAAGTTGTTATCAGAATATACAAAGGGTGCCAAAAAAAGTACACGCATTTTAAGAAAGAAAGAAAAATGTATTAGATATAATACTTGTATCACATATGAATTCTGCAATCACAAGAGATAAAAAATGTGATATGTAAGATAACAAATATTACCAGTATACACTGAGCATTATAATTTTAATACAGTGTTTTCCTTTCTTAAAAATGTGTATATGGTATTTTTTGCCACCCTCTATTATACAAATAATGAACACACTGTATTTCTAAAGAGGGAAGCTCATTCATTCGTTTATTGATAACTTGTATTATTCAGAGTATTATATTGGGAGCCATATACGAAAAGATAAAACATAGTCCCTGCTTTGGGGATGTTTATTCCCTAGCAAGGGAGACACACCCACACACACATACAGAAGAGAGAATTGACCAGTATTTGCAGCATGCATGCAACAAGAGGGGAATGGATATTATCTGAAATCAAAGGAGGAGCATCTAACCTAAGTTGGAGGAGTCAACAACTGCTTCCCAGGGCAAGGCATACTCGCTATTTGTCTTGAAAGATATGTAGAAGTTGGACCAAGGACTGAGGATGTAAGTGTGGTCCAGGTGTAGTAAAAGCAGGAGGTAGGAAAGCATTAAACGTTTGGACAATTGTAAGCTAATCAATTAGTGAGGGAAAGGGGCAGTGTCGCCCTTTATCTAGCAGTTAGTGGGGTCAATAGAGGAGAATGGCTAAGGGGCTGGACATGGGTTTCAGGAAACTCATTTTGAGAACCGTGTGGATAATGAGATGGTGAAGAAGGCAAGACTAGAGGCTGCTATGACAGCCCAGAGATAAAAGAAGGAGGACCCACCCTAGGACAGTAGCAGCAGGACAGATAGAAAGGAAAGATAAAACTTCAGAAGATGCAGGAGGGGGATCAAATTTGATATGACCAATTTCTTTTCTTTTCTTTTTTTTTTTTTTGAGAGTATCTCTTTGTCACCCTCAGTAGAGTACTGTGGCATCATTGCTCACAACAACCTCAAATTCTTGGGCTCAAGCGATTCTCTTGTCTCAGCCTCCCAATACAATGACCAATCAAATATGAGGGCAGGGATGGACAAAAAGAATAAACCTAGAACACACAATATCAGAGAAGTTAAATTTTGTTCTCTCCTTACAAATGCTTTGAATACTTGCTCGCTGGTATGTATTTTCTTCCATGAACAAGAAAGTGCTCATCCCTTAAAATTCAGTCCAACAGTCCATCTGAAAGCTTCTCGGTTCATCTTTCCCTTCTCCCCCCCATGCTACTTTTATGCACATATTCTTGTGAACTGTCTACAGACATTTTTTTAAACAGCACACATCCTCAGCACCAGTGCAGTGATAAAATTATAGTAGAGTCTGAAAAAATGTTGACTGGATAATTTCAGGCACTTTTCATCTAGACCATGTAAGTTTGGTGATTTGAACCATTTTCTATTAAAATAAATAAATGGTAAACTCCCTATTGCTAGAAGAGTTAAACTATAGGTATCTGGAAAATCTGGTAATTCTGGTGAAATGAAGGGTCATGCTCTGGTCTACTGGATAGAATTTAGTTAGCGTTAGTACATAGTTGTTATGTGTTAACACTGGAAATAAATACAGTAATATTTCTGGCTCCTACTCCTTTAGTTTTTGGACTTTATCAAGTTAGAATGCAGGTGTAGGACTCAGCTTGTATTGCAAATGGAAATGGGTTGAAGACACCCATTCAAAACACAGCAGCACCTGTCTCCTTTATTACTGCTTTTTTTTCCTAGCACATCATCCATGTGAGTGGGCTTCATTCATGCCCCTACATTTCCTCTGCAGTTGGGATTTTGATGTGTTAATGAAGTTAGTTAGTTGGTGAAGCAACTAAAACATTCTTCCAATGGTTAATGCTGGAAGTATCTTCCCCCCAGCTTCTTTGAACTTTGGTTTCAAACTCATTACAGGAATCTATGAATGAAATGAAAATGTTTTGAAACACAAGTTTCTTTAATAGCCCAGGCAATCATCAGTAAATTGCCGACTTTACAGGTATCATTTTCAGTAAGGGTCAGGGAAATTCATTCATTAGAATTACGGGAGATAAAAATTTAAACGTCTCTGTAATATTTATAGGAAAAGTGTCATCAGTATAAAGCGGCCTTAAATCACATTCATTCATTATTAAGCACTCCTCTACATTTCTGAGTGAAGTTTCTAATGGGATGAGATCTCCTCAGCTCCAATAACATCATAACTATCTATTTATAGCCAAGTTGTCTTTGGTTATGGAAGTAAGTGCCTTTTTAGGTTGGGTATTAAAACAGGTTTTCCCTTTCATGGGAGGCATCTAAGTTTAAATGCATGTAATCCATGACTTAGTAAACAGGAGAGCTCGCTAAAATTGGAAGCCCCTACTAATTATAATTATATAGTGAACCCAAGTAAAGTACTCCAGGTGCAGCCTTTGATTGAATTTGATTTTGTTTTGTTTTTTAAGGGCTAGAGCTCCACTTTCTATATAGAATGAAAAGAAAAAGCATAAAGGCTCAGGGATGTAGGTAGTATATGAAAACCAGGTTGAATGTGTTTCCCCTTTCCCATGAAGCACTCTGGAGGTCAAGTAGACCATTCCATTCTCTCTTTATATCATTAAAGATCAATTATCATCCTATTAATGTTCATTTCCTTCCCACACATTCCTGAGCTTCAGACAATAATAGCCCCCTTACAGCTATCACTCATACTCTGATAACATGCTGCTTAAACACACAGAACCAAAGACAGACCAGGGCATCCGTTCCGTTCCTATTCATAAATGATATCACCTATGTAATTATTTGCTATTCAATTTGCAAAATTGCGACTTTTGCTGAGAAAGCCTCAGGGTGCAACCAAATCATTAATTATGATATGTAAAATATTTAACGCCAGTGACAGCACTAGTGAAACATAAGAAGAACACAGCAGGGGCAGAGCTTAAAAATAGCAATAAGCAACCTTCTTTGCCTGCACTTTGCTATCCCAATTATTAAGTAACTCAGGCATGAGCAAGGATAATTGAGTCATTCCCCCACTTAGTTCTGAAGTTGTAGATCTCACCAGATACTGGCATTCATCAGGGTTCCTGAGGATCTTCTGTAAATATACCCGGAGGCCTACAAATGGTAAGTGAGAAGAGCCATGAAACACGCCCTCACCCCTCACTGGTTTGGTAGGAAACAGTCAATTTCATCCTATATGTATTCATTCAACGCAGGACCCTGCTTAGACTTATTTAACATATCTGCTAAATATTTATCTCATGGAAAAGTTTAAGATCCAGCAACCTAATCAAAGAATTTTCGAAAAGAATAATGATAAAGGGGGAGAAAAGTGGATTGATCGGTCAGTCTAGAATGAAAAAAATAAATAAAACATGGTAACAAGAGGATCTAAATGATAAGTTCCAGAGAAACAAAAGCAAGAGAGGTTATATGCTACCCTAATGATGCTTCCGATGTTTCTGATTACTATGGATTCAAATGATTTTACTCCAAGTGAGGTGGTGATTAACTTGAACCCTATAAACCTCCTAGCAAGAGAGTCATCTAGACAATAGTCTGGTCAAGTTATGGAAGAACAACGTCCATGGTGGATGATGTAAGTAACAAAAATCAGAAGTCAAGGAAACTACAAACAAAATGCATTTTGCACGCAACTTTTACTGACCACCAAACTTCATGAATAAAATGAATCACTCTGTTCTGATAGCTTTTCACTCTGTATACTCAAAACTAAGTTAACAGGAATTCTCATAAAAAAATAATAATAATTTTAACTTCAGAATCCTAAAAGAAATAAAGGATAACCTTTTAACACGTGTTGGGCATATCCTGGGCCTGAATACCCGTATCTTATACAATCTTCACAAAAACCTTGGGTGGTGGGTCTTCTGACAAATGAGGTGATATTCAGAATATTAAGATTTAAATCAAAATCAGAGTCCAGAACCGTATGGATTTAACGTAATTGGTTTTCATAATACTTTAGTTCTCTTTCTCTACCTAATATGTGACACCAGATTTTTAGTGGCAGTTATTACCCTGGCAAGGGACTGCCCGAACATACAAAATCAGTAATTAAGACTCAGAACTCAGCGTGTTGGTGCTCATTGCACTGAACAATGGTTTTCTACCGTAGTCTGCCATCTCCCCATGCACGCAGGCGTAACCAGGCACACAGACACCCAGGCCTCCACGCCCACCTGCACTTCCCCGTCTGTGCATGCAGCTGTCAGCATCCCTCACTCGTTTCAATATCCTAATCCATCATTCTCAGCCTGAGACATTTCTTGTTGGCTTATCTAAAGTCAGATCTATACTGCTGTTGTTATCTCTTTAGAAGTACCTTCTCTAAAATAAACTTCCCTTAATGTCTCCTTCTCCTCCCCTACCATCGACTATTCTGTTTTCTTAACAGATCCTTTCTGCTCACTTTTTAAGGCTCATCGTCAATTTTACATGGCAATTTGTTTTTCACATAAGTGGCTTTTCTGGAGGTTTAAGGGATGAAGAATGAGGTATATGACAGAGATGGACTCTGAGGTCCTGTGTTACAAAATAAAGAATCAAGAATCCATGAAATGGGGACTCTGTACCACAACATTGTGCACACTTAGCCCAAGTCAAAATTCCTATACTTAAATAAAATACAAAGTTCCCTAATCATTCTATACCAATAGGAAATCTCAAGCTGATTAATATACACCATGTTACTCCTCATATGTTAGTTTCCATTTAGAATTAGCTCTTCATCTGAATATTTCCCCACATAAATGTTACTAACTTTGTGCATCCTGCAACTATTTTTTTCTTTTTTTTTCTTTTTTGGCATTTAAAAATAAAATCATAACACACAATGAGCCTGGGAACCATGTGTTTTCAAGAACAAACACTTCTAACTCAGGGTACACCAAATCACAGCTACAGCTGACCTGCCATACAATTGCCAACCGTGTTAGACAAAGCCCTTTCTGTTCACTATATGGTGTAGGAGCAACATATCCTGAAAACATTTTGAGCCAGTTGAGTGGCTTTATGTTTGTGCTGCTGGTCAAACTAATTCAGAGTTCGGTATTTCTCAGCTCCCCTTGGGCAGATTGCTCAGGCTACTGAGTGTGGCACCAGCATCACTCTATAGAAGGTGGTGCATTTTCCACCTACTGGCTACTCTGAGGCTTCTTCAGGGTTGAGGCATAGTTTATACAGGCCCTACGGTTTTGCTTAATATCCTTAAGAGGAAATCCCTGCAGATTTCATAAGGTGGGCTCCAGCTTCCGAATGAAACACAATGCCTTCCATGGCAAAAAAAAAAGCCCCAAGCAGGCAATAATGCCCAACATGGGATACAAAAAGAGTTCAAGGGCAGCAGGAACCAACTACATGAAAGGCAGATCAGAAAGAGAACTGAGCCTGGCACTCAAGCTAAATAGAAAAAAGCTTATGGAGAAGGTGAGAGAGGGTTTATGGTGAGCTATCTGATGAATAGAAATGAACAAGGCAGGTGCTTTTGACAGGATGGGCCTCAAAAGACCAAAGATGTAGCGTGCATAGAGGAACATTCAGAAAGGACTTCTATTTGGAAATATTGCTTGGAAAAATGTTTTATCTCCCACAAGTACTCTTATGAGCAAATACATTAAAAGTTGGCACTGATTGAAAACTTTTCAAACGGCTCCACCAAGCTGGATGATATCAATTAGAATTAACAATTTCTCTCAAGAAAAAGCTAATTTGACAAGGGAGATATAGAAAAATATCGGCAGAATAAGAATCTATGGAAACCTTTCTCAGTGTGTACACATATATACCCATATGTAAATATTTTATGAGACCTGAGAACTAGAAATCCAATTGATGTTTCTATGTTTTTTATGAATATTTTAGGCTGGGATATAGTCTGTGTACTGATTCACCTTTTACATCTTCTAGAAACCAGCTTATACTTTCTACCTCCTGATATCAATATTCTCTTTCAAAAGAGA
Organism: Galagoides demidoff; assembly: GCA_963574575.1. Classification (NCBI taxonomy): domain Eukaryota; kingdom Metazoa; phylum Chordata; class Mammalia; order Primates; family Galagidae; genus Galagoides; species Galagoides demidoff. The sequence goes on from CAUYQV010037567.1 coordinate 23,060, forward strand.
TGGGTAGCAATGTTAAGTTGATCACATTCTATTTATCTCACTGATTTTTATCAAAATAAGTAATTATCAAGCCTACTATCTAAGATACTTTCCTCAAAAATATCTGTATCTTTGGGGACTTTGTAATTTGAAAATTCACATCTCCAAATAAAATAGCAGTAGATTCAGTCCTCCTCATAACTCTCACCTGAGATTTATTTAAAAAGTAAAAATTGATCGGGCAAATTCTGCTGTGCTGTCATAACTTTTGCCATAGAGGAAAAAACTTGCCGACCTTTGATCATCTTTCTTCCAGCATGCGTTTTTTTCAATGTATCCAAAGAAAATCCCCCAAACTCTCCAGTAAACCTTTGATATAGATATTATCGAAAACCCATTATTCCCTCTCACAACTCATTCCTTCACATCCAGTGAGGCTGTTCTAATTTTTTGATATTGTAAGTTCATGCTATAGCCTAGTGGGATTTTATCAGTGTTCTGGTGTCTACTTTGGCACGGTTAAAAAAAAAATACACTGGTATCAGAAACAAAGTAATATACATAAAGAGAGCCATTCCCAGAGTTGGGAGGATTAAATAGGATAACATATAAAAACACCTTCTATAATGGAAGCATGGTGAAGGCATTCAATAATTCCCTTCCTATTATTTAACTTTATAACCCATAGCATAGTGGTTAACAACATTTATTTTGTCAATCACGCATCTGAATTTAAACCTTGATTCTAGCGAATGACCTCAGCAAGCATTTGATCTTTGTGGCTAAGCCTTATTTTCCTTCTCTATAAAATGGGAACGATAAGCTTGCTGCCCAGAGTTGTAGTGATTATTAAATATAATAACATACAAAGTCTCTAACTCAGACACTGGCCTATGGTAGATACCTAATAAACTGTATCTATTATTCTTGTCTTTTTCCTTAATACCCCTGATGTTGTTACCTGTATTTTATGCCTGACGACACTAAAATAAGAGATGTTAGGGTTCCCTCAATTACTAGAGAAAAGAAAAGTCGCACAAGTGATTTTAACTCCTACCTAAGTCACTTCATCCCTAGTGCGGAAAGAGATACAATCATGATGGCCAGTGCTGGAAAAACCAATGGACTCTAATAGAGCAAATAAATATATTCACTACATGAAGACATTCCATCCAATGAGGGAGAAGCTCAAAACTCATTTAATGAATGAGTACAGCAAGGTGCTTGTAGAAGGGAGACAACTGATTATAATTTTTAGTCTGCTGTGTAATTAGAGACTTGAAGATGAGCAATGTTGACTCCTTTAGACAAATTTGCAGTCAGAGGATGGGATATCCTCTGTCATGTCATCTGGGTTGTTTGATAGCATTATAGTGCTGACCATTTAGATTATATCTCTTTTTTGTCTTGGTGTCATTTTTTAGATTTTCTCCTTAATTTACTTCTCACTCTCATGAATGTAAATGCAACAATATGTACCTGAATTATTTTCAGCACAGCCTAAAAGAGGGCAAGCAATATCGTTTATTAGGCTTTTATTAGGAGCTGGCTCCATGTTTGGCTTAATAATAATCTTACTAAATTTAATGAAGTAGCATTTGTAAAACACTGGTTTTCCCCTCATTTTGAATCTAGTATTAGCTGTGAGTTCACTGATGAGGCAGATAGTAAATCTTCCCCAATGAAGATGCCAGACAACAAATTACATAGTGGCCAGAACCAAGTATCCACTATTGTTTCACAGAAACTACCCAAGTATATCTACACATCATTCCGTGATATGGCCTTATCACTTTGTCATCAGCTCAAAAACTACCATAGGATAGGCCATGGTCAAAGAAATCTTTATTTTTTTAATGGTTTAAAAAAACTATCAAATACATAGACTGAAGTTAAACTATACATCCATTCCTACCAAATTACAACACAAGCATCTAACTCCCAGTGGTACATCTAATCAAGCATGTTTGGCTATTTGTAAACCAGTTTGATAATTATTTTAAATTGTACTCATTTCAAGCTACCAACAGATTATTTTCTTCCTTCCTTCCTTCCTTCCTTCCTTCCTTCCTTCCTTCCTTCCTTCCTTCCTTCCTTCCTTCCTTTCTTTCTTTCTTTCTTTCATCTTTCAACAGTAGTGAACACTCTGGGCTAGTTATGCTACAAATTATGTGGATGACCATAGGAAAGTTATACCACCCTTCAAACTTCAATTTTATTATCTCTAAAATGGAGACATTGAACAAGATGACCTTTAAAAGACACTTTCCAGGGTAGTACCTGTGGCTCAGTGAGTAGGGCACTGGGAACCCAGCTCTGGCCAAACTGCAACAAAAAAATAGCCAGGCGTTGTGGTGGGTGCCTGTAGTCTCAGCTACAAAAAAAGAAAGGACGGAAGGAAGGAAGGAAGGAAGGAAGGAAGGAAGGAAGGAAGGAAGGAAGGAAGGGAGGGAGGGAGGGAGGGAGGGAGGGAGGGAGAAAGAAAGAAAAAGACACATTCAAGGTCCAATGTTCTTGGAGTTTGACT